>APFE031328380.1:0-16300 GCA_000404065.3 Pinus taeda | reverse complement strand
AAGTGACAAGACGCTTACTTACACCTTTTCTTTTAGGGAGTCCGAAAAGGATCAAAAGTGACTGCTCTGGAGATTCTAGGCAAAAGGTTTACCAAGCGATCCGTAAAACTACTTATACACCTTGGCAATCGTATGAGAACCAAGTACTTTCCGTACTACAGTCAATCTTCCCGAATGCTGTGTTCGGTGCGTTACGGTTCACAAGGCGGCAGACTCGGCTTCCTATGGATAAAGGATGCAAACCTAGTGGAGTCTCCCCATATATACGCGACGGTACGTGGGAGTCCAAATCCGTGCTAGACCACAATTGAATCACACCAGGAGGAATCACCCAACCTTAATGTGAAAACAAGAGTGACTAGGTTTAACGACGCCGGAGCACGTCTCTAGCCTAGACCTCTAGATATTTGCGTTAAGTTCCAATTCATTTTTAAGTTTATTCAATTCATTTTACGATTGATCTTGAATTAAGTTTTGATTTCAGGTCCTACCGTATGATCTCTAAGAATTACTTAGATGCAAACTACATGCCAAAGAACATCATTTCGTTCGATGAATTCTAACTATGAGAAGGTTAGGAATTTTTCGATCAAACAAAATTAACACAAGCAATTAAACAATCTAATGCAGCTAATGGGAAGGAAACGAAACTTTTCTTTTGAAAATAAGAATCAACGAAATGTTCTTTTTCCTTTCCAACTATTAAATGCAAAAGATACCAGTTTGATTTTCTTTCCAATGGCACAAAACACTTAAAATGATTTTGAGAGATAGCTACACCAAGCAAAAGGAATAAAATCACTCGATGAAAAGACAACAAAGTCCCTAAGACACCAAAGCAGTTTTCCAATTCAAAGGAAAAACTAAGGTTTATGAGCTATGTGATCTAAGCTCAACAAGACAAAAAGGGAATTCAAAGGAGGAAGGCAATTGTAATTTATGCACAATTCACTTGAAAAGTGTGCAAACGTAATCCATGCACAAATGAGAATTCTAATTATGCAAGTGTGATCTATGCAAGAGAATTCTCAAACACAAGATGATTCTAATGTAATCTAAGAACCAATCAAGTGCAAATCAAGATGGCCTGTCAAATCAAGGGAAAACACAAAGACTTTCAATGAACCATGTGATCTAAGTTCAGATGAAGTCAAGCAAAATCCAAACAAGCTAGAAGTGAATCACTCGAAGCATAGAATACAAAACTTTCACAACCACTAGATGAGTGCGGAAAACAACCAAAAAGTTGACTGGATTATCAAACCACAACTTCCCACAAAAGGCTCGACATGCAAAGCCACTAGGTGTTCTAGGGCTAGGATACAAAATCGATAGAAATAAGCCAACAACTGAAGGATAAAAGTAATAACCAGTCACACAAAGGTCTAACACACTTCCAGAAGCTGTAAAAGATATAGAAAAACAAAAATTCGAGTTTAAGGAGCTTTCAACTAACAAACTGGCAAAATTCACAGAGCTGGCGCGACTGTGAATTTGCAACTTGCGCTATTCAGGGATTGGCGCGAGTTCCTGTTGTGCAACATGCCAACTGGCGCGACTGTCTAAGGAAAAAACGCGCCAACCGCGTTTGCTGACCCAAAAAATAAACGAGACAAACCAGGGTCGGGCCAACAGTGCTCAGAAGGATCAAACAGCAAATAACAATTTTAAAACTGACCCAGAAATCTCATTAACTCAGGCAAGCAAGAGAAAACTAACATGCAAGACAAACTCCAAATAGCTTCTCCCAGTGGAGTCGCCAAATTTTTAAATAGGTAAATCCCCTCTGCGGACAGAGGCGATCCCACTAGCCCAAAATGGGTCTAGCAACAATCAATTCACGCTGCTATGCAAGTTCCTAGTTGTATACTAAAAGGTGGATTACGAAGACCAACCTGGAATCCAACGCAAATGTTGAAGTAGAGTTGACCCTCCGGCTCCCTTGCTTTAGCAGGTCACAATCCTAGCGATCCTCGCGAACGGACACCTGCACATGCAAAGATCGAGACAACTACAAGCATAAAATCCACCAAAGTACAACTATATTTCAATCAGAAAGGAAATAAATCAAACATCATAATAAGCAATGAGATTGGAACCATAATAGCAGTCATTTATTAATGAATAATAGGCAGAGAAAGATACAACCAAGGTTCTGACGTTGAACCTATTCTCTGGCTGGGCGAGTAGCTATGTATGCCTTGCAATAGACCTTCTCTCTCTCAGGATTCCGGCAGCATAACCTCCCTATGCTTTAAGACTCTTACTATCACTCCAGACAAGCATAATCACAACTAGCATTACTCCAGAAATAGCTTGTCTAATGCATGAGGATAGACTTTTATAAATGGAGAATGGAGGAAGATTCAATGCACCAGGACGCCCATCATTATCTCCGAAAATCTACTGAGGATAGATGTCAAGGATAGATGATGACTCTCGACCTCTATCAGATGGATTTTTTCCCTCAAAAGACTTCATGATCTGCAAGGAAAAAACATATGGGTGCGCGTTTGCCAAAAATCATTACCAAACTTAGTTGGCGCGAGTGTTGTTCTAGGACGGAGCGCCAATGGGTGTGCCCCTTTTTGAGGATCTCAGTGATTGGCATGGATAAGACACTGTGTACCTGCGCCAATGGAAAAAAGGCACTTTTCAGGGATAATTTGCAGAAGGTGTCTTCAGGGAACATGAAGTACATACTTAGGGGAACATAATGCAAGTGTTTTTAGGCTATGTCACCGCTCACAGGTCCCGGAATGTATCCTCCAATGTACGAAAATAGGGGTAACAGGGACGGTGACCAATGGTGACAAATTATTGTGTAACAGGAAGGAAATGATCATCCACACTGATCAGAGTCCTCTACAATTCATGCATACACAAGGAAAGTTATAGAATAATCGCCATTAGAAATGTTCAACATAACTACAATAATCCCACTTGAACATCAAGTACAAGGAGGGAAACACCAAACATGTTGCAAACTGCCTCAGTTGGCCCCTGATTGTGGAGATAACCACAATTTTTATCTCCTATGGCCATGAGACCTCTAGTTGGCCACAATTATACAATAACAATTATGAATTTTTTGCTACATATCAGATGTTGATTGCAAGAAAACCAGTTCAAAACTTCCTCCTCTAGGATTCCCTCTTCTACTACCCAAGCCACCTTTATGTTCCTTCAAGCAAGCACGCTAAGCTAATTTGGGAGACACATTACAGTTGAGTGGAAAAACACTTTGGTCTAGAGAAGACAATATCATTACTACAAAAGTATTTCTAATGGCCAAATCTTTGACTAGACATTATTTGATATATCAAATCATGAATTGCTCATAAATATTTTTCCAACAATATATTGTAAGTGAAAAAGAGGTCTAATATGCAAAAGTTACACATATAACAATATAGAAATTGGAAAAAAGAACCACTTCACTCTAGGAGGCATAAGTCCTCACTCGAATCATGGAATGGAGCATGCTAGCACCAAATGTAAAGATCTTAGACATAAGGATTCATTCATGGATCCAGGATTGCAATCTATTCATCCAAAACTTTAGTAGACTAGTAGGAAGATTCCTAGAGCATTACAGGGGAAAATTGGAAAAATAAGCCAAACTTCAATAGGTTGTAACCTTTACTGCAAAGATCAAATTAGACAAATGAGGTGTCAATGAAAAGATTGAGAAGAGAAAAATTTAGGTGTCCACCAAAAAAATTGATTGGAAATTCTCAAGAAATCCAAAGAATTTTACTAGTGACCTGAAAGGGCAGAAAAATCATATGTATGATTTCCTGATTTTTATAACTTTTTGTTTTATGTAATAGAATTTAATTGTATGCACATTTTGCAGAATTAGCATTATTAGCATAATAGGATTAGCTCAAGGTTATAAATTAGATGCAGGGAGGACAAACCAAGAACTTATAGTCATGAGATGGAAGGAAAAGATCTAAACATTAGTTTGGGTAATGAAGAAATTGAATATAATATACATAAAAGTAGAATGTAACTAGTTAAATTGGTAGAGACCATGAGGAGTTTGAGAGTAGAAGTGCAAAGTGACAAGGCTAACAATGAAATAATAATAAAAGCATGAGAGGATCAAAATAAAACAAGCACTTATTTATTGCAAAGCCTAAATCAATTGCAAAGACAAATAAAGAATGGTTTAGGTTCAAGACATGAAGAATAAGAAAACCTCATGCAACAAAGAATGACTATATAGGGTCCAAGGATGATGGAAGTGCTAATAGAGGTTAGAGATATCATCACTCGCCCACTCAATCATCTAGGAGGTTATATTCCTTGATGATTGTAGGAGTAGAAGTGTCCCCTATTAGATGGTAAAGAAGAAGAAATGGGTTGGACAATTTGCAAGGTGAGCTTAGGAATCTTAAGCCACCTACCTTTGATGGTGAAAATAGAAGGGAAGATGATGCTAATATTTGGTTACTTGGAATCATAAAGTATTTTCAATTGCATAACTACTCATCTAATTTGGAAGTCAAAATAACCATATATCATTTGCAAGGAAAAGCCTCTATGTGGTGGAACCAATTGAACCAAGTCAAGCACATTGTTGAGAACATTATTTTTGGGAAATTCAAGAAATTTTTATAGCAACAATATGTTTAGAGCACTGTTATGATAAGAAGACACAGAAGTTGTTTTAACTCAATTTGAGAATCGTGACCATGGAGGAATATGAAAGAAAGTTCTTAGAGCTAATGAGGAATGTGAGCTTCATCAAGGAGAAGAAAGTGAAAATTTAGAGGTTCTTAAGTGGACTGCCATATTTGTAGAAAGGTAAGATTCAATTTGATGAGCGTAGGACTTTGGTTGAAACCATTATAAAGGCTAAGTATTTATATGAGTAGATTAATGGCAAAGATATTTTTCAAAAATCTTAGAGGGATAAGAACAAAGAAAATTCAGATTAGAGGAAAAAAGGGTTCAAGCCAACTTTCAAAATAAATGGTTCTAAACGATATCAAAAAAATTAACATGCTCGAGATGAATCCAAAGTGGAATTCCCATTGGAAAAAAAGATGTAGACCACCGCTCAAATGTTCGGGATGTAAAAGGATATCATCTATATGGAGATTTCCCTAATAGAGGTGACCAAATGAAGACCTTGCATAATGTCCAAGAGGCTACAATAGTGAAATACATGAGTGTTTAGCCATTTTTCCTTTGTTTCCATAGTACTAGTTCTCATAGGCATGCCCAAGACCTATGACAGACATATCCCATGACCTAGTTATCCCTCTAGATATGCATATACGTAAAAACTTAAACTAACAAGTGAAGAGATGGAAGGTGGATGGCTGATTTATTTTTGTGCTTCTAGTGCTCGAGATTCTACTCCTTGCACCAATGACTTGCAAAACAAACAATCAAAATCTACCAAACTCTATTACCTACAACAATGTTAGTGTTAGCACATACAAAACCATAATTCATATATTAAAAATCATATGAAATACACATAAGTGGAGGTAAATAGTGTTTAATTATTATGTCAAATCACTTTTAGAAGTGTCGTCCCTTGAGGCCCTTGTCCTCAACTCCTCCTCTATATAAATCTCACAGTGAAGCTCACTGCTAACCTTAGTTTATCTCAAGGCAAAACGAGGTTCTCAATTTGAAAACATGTTATTATGTTCACTTATCTCTCTTTTTTGTTCCATGGAGAGATTTGCTTTTATAGATGAGTTAAAAAGGTGATTATATGAATCTAGACCATCTTTTTAACTAAGTTTGATTAAGTCCTTTAATCCTTATCTTGAATTTATGATATTTTTTACCATGATAATGTGTATCCATGCACTTTAGAAATAATCATATTCACTTCAACATTTTGTGCTTGTTAGAGCTCTCAACTCTCCCTACTAGGTAATCTGGCGCAATGGAACTCTATTTGCCAATGTTTAGGGGGCGTTCAAGAGGCAAAAATGGACTTTTCTAGGGTTTCCATGATTCATTTTATATGTCTTAGCCTTCTTCCCATGTTGCAGACTTAAGGGAGTGTTATTTCGAGCTACAACAAATCCCTCCTAATGTATGAGGTCAGAAGATAAATTGATGGCCAAAATACATTACAATATTATAGTGAACTTTATAGATCGAGGGACCCAAGGATGTGAAACCTACAAGGCTTTGCAAAAGTCACAATCAAATATATATGATATACATCCTCGAGGTAGGCACACCCACACAATACAAATTAATAGAGCATGGTCGCGAACACAATACATTGCAAACTCATGTCTTTGAGGACTGATTAATAGAATGTGGATCTTTGTCACAATATAAATTTGGAGTACTCTAGACACTAATGATAAAATATCTAGATGTCGTCCTCAAAGTATGAAATACATTCTCCATCATATCTTGGGTGAAGAAACATACATGAGTGAGGTAGCCCCAGTACCTAGGGCCTTTGACTCATCCTAAGGGTACAACTCATCTACATGCGAAGGAATGAGCTAATTTCAAGCATGTAGGGGGAAAATCTGATCACCAAGGCTTAAGGGATCTTATTAATAGACATAAGGGAGACCATCAATGATGAAAATGGTTCCCAAGGAACCTAATACAATCTAATGAGTGTGAATTAATGTGTTGATGTCGAGCACTCGTAGAATTGGTCAACATCGGCCAATGAGGAAAACCCACTATCAACTGCAACAAAACTTGCCACTCAGGATTGCAAGCTCCAAGGTACCAACATGTGTCTAGATCTACATCCAAATAATGAGTTTTCAATGATGGGAAGAGATCCATTAAAGGATGGCATTGATGTATCACCCATCATTCGACAAGAAACTAACACCATGATGTGGTTAATGAAAATAGTTGATGAAATATTGATGTACGGCTGACACATGGATTTCCAACTCAAGAGTTCAAATGATACTCCATATGGCTAACTCTAACTGGGACTTACCTTAAACATATAATGACACAACACAATTGTGAACTTGGTAGCTTGAAATAGGAGGCATCACCACAACCCATGGGACTAGAAGGACAACCAATCAAGTGGGATACTGACTCAATAAAGGAGTGACTTGAATCATGCCAATGGTTTGTCTTAAAAGCTAGGTGAAGACCAACTATAAGAGGATGACTCAAACAAGTGCCATGTTCAAGGGAAATTGATGGTCTCCTTGATAGAATGAAGACAAAAAATACTTCCGTCCTTCTCATTTTGGATAAATGATCCCCTTCATAGTTTAAGGAGAATGAAAAAGAAGACAAGTGAGCTCAATAGTGTCTTTTTCATTCAATTTTAACAAGCCTAAAAAAAGTTAAAAATATACTTAGATTTGTGTCTTTCTCATGGGAGTTTTTGATGATTCTGAAAAAGAGGTAAAAGTGTACTCATGGCTTTCACATGGTTTAACAAATTTGAGAATGGAAAAGAGGTTGCTTGTTAGCTTTTATCTTGAATAATGACTAAGAATGAACATAAAGAACTTGTCATTTTCATTGGTTTAATGGTCTTGAAAAGAAAAACAACAAAGATTCAAGATTTTCATCATTCAACAAGCATGAAAATATGTCAAAAATAAATCTCATTCCAGAGAAACAAGTGCCATAGTGGTATGCATCTAGTTTTGAAGCTAACAGAAACAACATAAGTAAAGCAAAAAGCAGTGACAAAGTGTATAGCAAATGGAAGCCCACTCATTGCAATAATAATTCGAAAAGGTGGAGATAGGTTGCAAAATGGAGGTAAGACTAATGCAAAGGTAAGAGGACAAGTGGGACTATAAAGGCAATAAGTTAGATGATCACAAACAACATGAGAGAAACAAATGGAAAGACATTGATAACCATAGGTATAGATGACTAAAAAGCAACATGAAAAAGATTGGGAATCCCCTTTATGGGCTAAATTAAGCTAAAAATAGTAGAAAAAGAGGGAAATGATGCTCAACTTCTATGTCATGGAAAGCTCTAAAGAGGATTCCTAGGTCTATAAATGATTACAGTATGGGCACCAAGATGCAAAATCGAGTGCTACTCCAGGGTGCCCATGAAGGGAAGGCTCTACTGCACTAGTTACAACATGCAAAAAGGCATGGCTAATGTTGCAACCAGATGGGGAGGGACCTAATGGTTAGTTATACGGTATATAGAAGGTCAAAAAATGAATTATCAAAATTGATATGGATCCTAACCCTATATGCTAGTTTTGAAAGTATACCTCAAGTCAACATGTATAACTCGAACTATCATTGTCCCTATTCAAAATTAATCAAAATATTATTTCGGAGGAATTAGTAGCATGAAAATATAATTAAAAAACAATAATAATATCCCAAAAAATGAATTATCTAATAAGAAAATGCATGTCCAGTGTGAAAAGGGATATTTTTTAACCACATTCCGCATGTAAAAGGATAAATTTGTGGTCATTGTGTGCATTATTTACCCAAAGGGAGAGGAATTTGTGAAAATTCCATTCTTGCAAGAAGTTGTTTTTTAGATACCAAGAGCATTAGGGCACCGATCATGATTATATCCCACCATGTAAGAGCTCTTGTCCTCCTCTTGCATTTAAGTACCTTTTTGCTAAATATTCCCTGAATTTTAGGCTTGGGGGACCCCTTCTTGAAGTCGAAAGCATCCAACACTCCATAAAAGGCAAAACAAGTTGTTGGGAAAGTCATCCAATGCCCCCTAATGAGAGGGAGATAGTTTTCAACTCTTTTGACAAGCCTAGGAAAAGAATTGGACTCTCAAAAACTCAAATATAGGCTCCTAGATGCATGATTTTTCTTGTGAAAGTTGAGATATGCTAAGTCATTGATGTTTACGTGTTGATTATGTTAGGTTATCATCATTATTGAATGGATAAAGAGATAACATGAGGTTAACGATGTGGAAATCGTGAAGGACCTAAGGAATATTGATGTCTTATGCAATTTTGGCCTTCTATAGTTCTTCAAGACTCAAAGTATGAAGGCACAACTTATGCTATTGGAAAGGATCATTGAATGGTGGGATCCTATGAAAAACCAATTTGAACTGTAGAATCTAGTGGTAAATATAGATGTAGAGGACATCTACTTCCTCATAGGCCTTTCGAGGCCAAGGGCCCTGATAGTGGTATTATGAGGGAGATTTGATAGAGAGAGATTGACAGAAAAATTTATGGTTGAGTACTATGTTCCCACCATGCGGGAAAGTAGGAAGGAAGATCCATGTCAAGGATATAATTGATCTCCCTCTTTGCATTATCTTGTTGACAATGACTTGAGTGGCAGATTCCACCATTCCATGTTTGAATTCCAACAGCCAAGTCAATGTCATAGTGTGGTCCATGGCCCCTACAATGCTCAACTTGTGTGAGGGTCTCTTGAAAAACCTAGAAGAACAATGAAGCATAGATAGTTTAGATGTGGCAACATCATTGGTTCAATTTGAGTGAGTGCTAGTACTACAACCACAAATCACATCAACCACATGCAGGTAGGTATGAGCCATGGATTAATTGGTGGGCTTACCAGATGGTGAGGTTAGGAGGTAGAGCTCAGACACAAGCCTATGACTTAGACTACTTCGTTTGGTTCAATGAACCACTAATTGTGACATATGATTTTCAATGTGATCTTGAGTTAATATTACCCCCTAGTGAGCAGTAGGGTAATTTGGGTGAGTGTATGATGTTGTAATTTATGTTTTTATGTTTGTTTATTTTCATGTATTTTTAAATTTTAGGATGTATTTAGTGGTACAATGTACTAATCATGATTTTTCTTGTTAGAGATGTTGTGCATCAGAGTCTAGAGGGAGAGTCTCCCTATGTTCATCGAGGAGCTACTAGAGATGCAGAGCCTACAACAAAGTGTCTGGAGGAGGATTCAGGTGAGGAATATTACCACAATGAGCTAAGGCAGGTGAATGAAACCTCGAGAAACTCACTATAGGTGTCCCATTTACTAGACTAGAGGAGGTTCCAATGCACATGTAGTGCCACACAATATGTGTGTCTAGTAGGATGGGTTGTCTTCTTCATCATGTGTTATCGTGCTCACGGAGACTCAGATGAGGATCATACTTTTTCCTTCTAGTCTTATTGTACTCCTTTTGGATAGATGCTTGGAAATTATTGTTTGGTTATGGGCCTTTGTGCCCAATTTTGACACCATATCAGGTTTGTGTTTATGATGATGTATGCAGACTTATATTTTCCATATATATACACATGTGTTTTCGTTGTTACTTATGGTTGTTTACAATGATGATGAAATGTTTCCATGTGTTTATGTACATGCATGTTTGTTTACTTGTGTTTATAATTGTGATAGATGTCATTTTAATACATAGTTAGCTAATGAATTAACCAATGTATTAGAACTCATATGGATAGGTTGATATATAAAGTATTGAAATGAATGCTCAATAAGACATACCCTAAGGTAGTGATAAAATAATAAAACATGCCTAACATGGTAAACATGGTTTTGTTGAGATATCATGAGGTGCGAGTCTAGATTAACCACCAACTAATAGATGCTTAGAGATATGGCCTCAACTAAGAGTTCAATGAATGCATTGTACTTCGCATCATTATTGGTAGTAGGGCCTAGAAAGATGCCCCATGAACTCATGAGTTCATCAACAGGCAAAAATATCACCCAAGTAGTGGAATTAATGTTTTGAGAACCACAATCAGTGTCATTGGCATATCCTATGTAGATCGAAGAGGGTACACACATCTACAAACCAAGTACCAAACATGATAGATACCAAACTGAAATGTATCACACATGCTGAAAATAAAACAAAATCACACACTAAATACATATGTACAAAGCACAATGCCCAGAGATCTGGGTATAGTACTTTTGCAAATAGAGTCCATTGTGGAGCTAGGAGAGAGGATTGCCATCATAGTCTACTAACACATATGGCCCCTTTTTCATCACATGTTTAACGATGTAGAGGCTAGATAAGATCTCTATCCTCTTTGCTTTCAAAAAAAATATAAAATCCTTTTCTATAGTACAAAATAGCAATTGACTCATGATATACCCAATTTTTAGAAATCCAATCTAGAATAGAGCTAGGATTGGGCCAAAGGCCTATAAACTTACCATGTAAGCCTCTTTCCTCAATGATAATGATGATCTTTTTTGTGACATAGGACCCCAAGTCTAGCCTAATAATTACTTCCTCCCTTTTTGCAAATCTACATTTCTCGTGACATTTTTTGATCCGGATTTAAACAGGAACGCAATAGATTACAGAGATAACCATAAATACAGAGATGCGATAACCATAAATAAAGAGATGCAGCGGAAATAACACTTCATTTCATTAATGGAAAAATACCGAAATATGCTTACAACCAGAATTGGAAATAAACCAGCTAGGACGATGGTAGCTTATCTCTGAGAAGAGATGTGCGGCTACATGTCTCTGAACTGTTCCGAACTTGTGTTACAATGAGGCTCGAAGGCCTATTTATTATTGAGAAACAATGGAAAACCTTCACATTCCAAAACCGACCCTTAGAAGATGAAACGCCAAATTGTGGGCCCGGTTTTGGGTAAATTGGTACATCAATTTCCCGGGGTCGTAACTTTGGCATACGATCTCCGTTTGACGCGTATGATAGCTCGTTAGAAAGATCTATCCGAGAACTACCATTGTTGGAACGGGCAACATCGGTCCATTTCATGGACCCATGTTGCCCCCGGATTCCCCAAAAAACGTCGTTTAGGGCCTCAAAACGGCTCCGGAAGTTCAGGACCCGAAAAACTGCTAAAAATAGTAAGTTGTGCTATAATTAAGGAAACTGAAAATGCTGAAAGAGACAATGATGGGGATCCAGATGGACTTGGAAGGTGGCCACCAATATCCACCTGGATCATTTTTGACCCAATGAAGAAGAACCATTGTGTAGAGAAGCACAAACTACTTCAACGGGATTGGGAGAACCACCCATTGAGAGGTCGACAAATAGAAATCACCAAAGAAAAGAAAGAAACTAACCAATTTTTAGCAGGAATAGAGATCCCTGCAACTAAATAACATATATATTCACAAAGAAGGCACCCAACATCAAATCTACAAACAAGAACAATCCATGGGTGGGTTGAGGAGATCAGCTTTCCACAGATCTTGATTTCTACAGATAGTGGTGAAGCGACAGGCTCCCTTTGTATCTTGAATTAATGTTGTTTATGTTATGAATTTAAATAGTTTCTAATTTGTTTAATTGTGTTATAAGTAACTTGCATCTATAAATATGGTGATATCTCCATTGATTGATTAAGTGTGCTTACAAAATTAGGCATTACATGTTTGCATGTATTAATTAGTTAATAAAAAGACAATGAATAAAGGTATTATAGGAAGAAGAGTGGAAATTGGTAGTTTGAAGAAGTACCTCATAGCCTCAACAAAATATAGAGGGTATAGAGTTTGTTACACTAAGCATAACTAGTTGAGTTGCTGTGGCTTAGTGAATTATAAGTAAAAAATTAGATGTAAAAAAGGATCGAGGTCCTCATCACACATAGTTGTTTGAGAAATATTTGAGTTGTCCACCATGTATATCTTGCATTATTTTTAAGTTATTATTATACCATGACCTTGTTATTATGTGCAATATCAAACATTAGGATGGAGATTGATAAGGAAAACAAATAACCATGTCCATCAAAATTTATAGTAAGTTAATCTTGTAGCAAAGAGACCCTCTTCTAACCATAAATTTGAGAAGAATTCTAAACTTTTTTAGATATAAGTAAAGTTTTACAATGATCCAAAAACCATGTGCTTGCCCATTCTAAATCATCCTAAATTAGCATCCATTCATATAATTATATGGATTCATGCAAGTTTGTTTGTATGATTTTACGAACTTCCATACAACCGTATGGAACTGTATGGGTTGTTCTCTCTCTCTCTCTCTCTCTCTCTCTCTCTTTCTCTCTCTCTCTCTCTCCCTCTCTCTCTCTCTCTCTCTCTCTCTCTCTCTCTGACACCCATTCAACTACTTAATTTCTACCTTGCCCTGTTTTTATACATTCTCTCTCTCACACACACCCATTCAACTACTTAATTTCTACCTTGCCATGTTTTTATACATTTAACAAATAGTCTTTTTTTAATATTACTCGACGTCTAATTCATGCATGGGATAAATTTTAGACTCAACTACTAAATATAAGACTTTCACCTATTTTAATAAAGTAAATTACAAAATAGGATTTCTTTTTGAAAATATCACTTTCTCGCATGTTCACATTAGACATGTAGAAGTTCCTATCTGAGCTATATTTCTCAACAAATATGCCAACCCTAGAACCATTGAGATTCCATTAACACACTAGTGTTGGATTTGTAATAATCAGTGTTGCAAACATTGGCATTGGAAAATATTTTTGAGAGTCAAAAAATGAAAAAATCGTAAAAATTGGCAAACATTGGCAATATACAAAAAGTACAAAACTATTCATTTTTTTACAATTTTTTTAGCATCTACAACATCAAATAAATGAATTAACAAATAAATATGAAAATAAAACTAATATATAGGATGTATGAGATGTCTTTTGCTACATCTCACATAAAAATGAATCATGTCCTAAATCTTGAGTCCTAACTTAGCCTCAAACATGAGAGAGAGAAAACATGTGGTTGATGATGTGGTATCCATGAGGAACCCAATGAATCTTCATGCCTTATGCAACTTCAGCCTTCTAAAGTTATTCAAGACTAAAATTATGAAGGTGCAACTTATGCTATTGGTAATGATCATCGAATGGTGGGATCCTATGAAAGAATGCTTTGAAGTGTAGAATCTAGTGGTGAACACAGATGCAGAGGACATGTACTTCCTCTTAGACTTTTCAAGGCTTAGGGCCCTAGTAGTGGTATTAGGACAGAGATTGGTTAGAGAGAGATCAACAAATAATTTTATGGTTGAGTCTTGTGTTCCCACTGCATGGGAAAATTGGTAGGAATATCCCTATCAAGGATATAATTGATCTCTCTCTTTTCACTATCTTGTTCATGATGAATCGAGTGGTAGATTCCACTAGTCCACATCTGGCTTCCAAAAGCCAAGTTGATGTCATAGTGTGGTGCATGGCCCTTACAGTGTTGAACTGGTGTGTGGGTTTCTTGACAAAGCTAAAGGAACAACTAACCAAAATTTTGAAAAATGAAGCATAAATAGTTTGGATGTGGAAACATCATTGTCTCATTCTAAGCGAGTGTTAGTACTATGACCACAAACTGCATAAATTGTTGAGAAATCAATAGGGTAGCAATTAGTGTGATTTCTCTTTACTTGAAAATTACTTGTGAATATAAGTTTGTTTATTATCACTTATATTATGTTCTTTTCATCAAGCAATTACCAAAACCATAAACCATGAAAATCACAAAAAGACAATGAGCACAAGATGTAGGGTCCAAGCTAAGGCAAAAACCCTTCCAAGGGTAAAGCCCAATAAAAATATTATCTTCTTATAGAATCAAATCAAAGTGAGAAATCTAGAACCTAAACACTAAGACCAAGACCTCCCACAAGACCCAAGTCAACCCTCCTTCTAAGCTCTGCCCACAAGTCAAAGCCTTCCAAATCTAGTCAAATCTCTTATTTTGGCCCCTACAATAGAATTTCAGCCCCTAAAAATAGGTCTACAACTTCAACCCCTACAGTTACCCTGCAACTTCGCACGTATGAGAGATTCAGGGCAAAAAAACCAATCTTTTACTCTCTCTCTCCTCTCTCTCTCCCTCTCTCTTCTCTCTCCCTCCCTCTCTCTCCCTCTCTCTCTCTCCCCCTCTCTCTCTCTCTCTCTCTCTCTCTCTCTCTCTGACACCCATTCAACTACTTAATTTCTACCTTGCCCTGTTTTTATACATTCTCTCTCTCACACACACCCATTCAACTACTTAATTTCTACCTTGCCATGTTTTTATACATTTAACAAATAGTCTTTTTTTAATATTACTCGACGTCTAATTCATGCATGGGATAAATTTTAGACTCAACTACTAAATATAAGACTTTCACCTATTTTAATAAAGTAAATTACAAAATAGGATTTCTTTTTGAAAATATCACTTTCTCGCATGTTCACATTAGACATGTAGAAGTTCCTATCTGAGCTATATTTCTCAACAAATATGCCAACCCTAGAACCATTGAGATTCCATTAACACACTAGTGTTGGATTTGTAATAATCAGTGTTGCAAACATTGGCATTGGAAAATATTTTTGAGAGTCAAAAAATGAAAAAATCGTAAAAATTGGCAAACATTGGCAATATACAAAAAGTACAAAACTATTCATTTTTTTACAATTTTTTTAGCATCTACAACATCAAATAAATGAATTAACAAATAAATATGAAAATAAAACTAATATATAGGATGTATGAGATGTCTTTTGCTACATCTCACATAAAAATGAATCATGTCCTAAATCTTGAGTCCTAACTTAGCCTCAAACATGAGAGAGAGAAAACATGTGGTTGATGATGTGGTATCCATGAGGAACCCAATGAATCTTCATGCCTTATGCAACTTCAGCCTTCTAAAGTTATTCAAGACTAAAATTATGAAGGTGCAACTTATGCTATTGGTAATGATCATCGAATGGTGGGATCCTATGAAAGAATGCTTTGAAGTGTAGAATCTAGTGGTGAACACAGATGCAGAGGACATGTACTTCCTCTTAGACTTTTCAAGGCTTAGGGCCCTAGTAGTGGTATTAGGACAGAGATTGGTTAGAGAGAGATCAACAAATAATTTTATGGTTGAGTCTTGTGTTCCCACTGCATGGGAAAATTGGTAGGAATATCCCTATCAAGGATATAATTGATCTCTCTCTTTTCACTATCTTGTTCATGATGAATCGAGTGGTAGATTCCACTAGTCCACATCTGGCTTCCAAAAGCCAAGTTGATGTCATAGTGTGGTGCATGGCCCTTACAGTGTTGAACTGGTGTGTGGGTTTCTTGACAAAGCTAAAGGAACAACTAACCAAAATTTTGAAAAATGAAGCATAAATAGTTTGGATGTGGAAACATCATTGTCTCATTCTAAGCGAGTGTTAGTACTATGACCACAAACTGCATAAATTGTTGAGAAATCAATAGGGTAGCTGTTGGATACCTATACCAATAGGTTTCATATTTCATGATTGGGTATCAAAGGTCCAAATATGCTCTGCTTTGATAAATGCAAAGATCCCATATTTCCTTAGGAAGACAATGTCTGTCTCAATTTTCATAAGAACTCAATTTTGAT
>APFE031328377.1:31748-65416 GCA_000404065.3 Pinus taeda | reverse complement strand
TTCTCGGATAGATCTTTCTAACGAGCTATCATACGTGTCAAACGGAGATCGTATGCCAACGTTACGACCCCGGGGAATTGATGTACCAATTTACCCAAAACGGGGCCCACAATTTGGCGTTTCATCTTCTAAGGGTCGGTTTTGGAATGTGAAGGGTTTCCATTGTTTCTCAATAATAAATAGGCCTTCGAGCCTCATTGTAATACAGTTTTGGAACAGTTCAGAGGCATGTAGCTGCCACATCTCTTCTCAGAGATAAGCTACCATCGCCCTAGTTGGTTTATTTCCATTTATGGTTGTAAGGATATTTCGGTATTTTCCATTAATGAAATGAAGCATTATTTTCGCTGCATCTTTATGTATATGGTTATCTCTGTATTTTATTGCGTTCCTGTTTAAATCCGGATCACCATCATATCTGAATTTTGATCCAGAATTATATCTTCACTATACAGGCTTTTAAAATGAAGGGAGGCTACTTTTTTGATGTCTGCATTATCCTTGTGAATGATAGTACCATCTATGATTTCAGAAATGGAATTGGTACATTTCCTGGCCTAAGCTTGTTTGTGAAAGAAAGAAGAATTCCCGTCCCCTGCTTTAAGCCAGAGACTATGAGACTTAAGTCTCCAGTATTCTTCCTCAGCTAGACAACCCTTGTGATAGTTTTGCAGAAATAGGGCTTCTTTATCTAGAATCTCTTTTGTTATGTTCGCTGTTTTAGCTTGAATATGGTGAATTTCCAGAGCGCGTTGAATATTTTTTCTTTCGTTGGCTGGATTGGGTAGATATTTGACCTAGATTTTTAACACCCTTTTCACTCGTCTTAGCTTCTCTTCCCAGACGAAAAAGGGGAAGCCTTTTACTGGCTGCAGGAAAATGCCCTTAAAAAATTGCATGAAGTTTGTTTCCTTAGCCCAGAGCGAGCTGAACTTGAAGGGAATAGGTCCAAGGTCAAGATGAAACACGAGTTCTAGCTTGATATGTTTATGATCTGAAGTGCTGCAAGGGAGAATATGGACTCTAGCCTCTAATCCAAGAAGAAGAAAAGAGCTTTGAATAAATAATCTGTCCAAATTGACAGCTATGTGTCCAAGACCAATTATTTTATTAGTCCAAGTGAACTTACTTGAGGTTGGCTTGATGTCCAACAGATCCCAATCCTGCATAAGGTCCTTTGCCCATTCCCTAGCCGGATCACGAATAAATTTGCCTCCTCTCTTGTCTGCTGACAAGAGAGTGAGGTTGAGGTCTTTGACAATAATGATATTCTCGAGAATAATTAGAGCTGCTTGGTTTCTTAAGGAGTCCTAGCAGGCCTTTTTTTCCTTGGCATTCACAGGAACGTACACGTTGAAGAGACTAAAAATATTATTTGTTTCTACATGCTGCAATTTGAAGAACAACCAATGAGAGTTGAGGATCTCAGCAATGACTCAGAATTTGTTAGCGTTCTAAAGGGTTCCCACCCCACCGGAAGCCCCTCGAGCTGAGATTGCTTTCACCTCACATTTATTCCAGAGTTTCTTATTTACCTGAAGGGAGGTGGGTTCCTCCAGTTTGGTCTCCTGGATGAGAAGTATGTCTGGAGCTTCTGTCCCGATTAAACTTCTGATGGCTTCTTCTTTGATTCTACTCCCCATACCTCTACAGTTCCAGGAGACAATCTTCATCATTTGTATTTTTGGTTGGCTCCCTTGGAGCCTTGGGGTTGATTTCTTGCCATCTTAGGTTTTATCGCTAATAGCTTCTCAAGAGTTGGCTGGCTGCCTTGAAGCTTGTCTTTGAAAGTTTCCAGCTCTCTTTTTTCCCGATTTGTTTTGCGGCCTCTTATGGATCTCCTTGTCGAGGCTTGTGATTCTCCTATTTTTCCTTCTTCCTCCGAGCCTTCAGATTCTTGCTCAACTTCCTCGACTTCTACAGTGTTTCCTTTGGAACTCTCATCAAGGCTTGCCCCCTTGGGAGAAAAGGGTGTACCTTTTGTGAGGGGGATTGATTTTTGGATATCTGCTTCTTGTGTTTCCTCTATTTGTGAGCTTAGAGGGGCGAATTTATTTTCTTGCTCCATTCTGATAGGGGGTTGCTGAGGAGGGGGTTGCTGAGGGCCTCTTTCAGTTGTACCAACATGTTTTTGGGTTTTCTTGGCACGCTTGGCTTGATTCCAACCTTCTTCTTTACCCTTATTTGGATTAGCATTAGATGGGCATCCTCTGGCGAAGTGGCCGTAGACATGGCATTTTCGGCACTTGAAGGGCAATTGCTCACAGTCAAGCTTCTGTAAATGAGTCCATCTTCCTACTTTGATTTTGTTGGCTTTTGGGAGTCCCACCTCAAGATCTACTTCTACGCAAATTCGGGCACAGTCATATTGATCTTTGTTGTTTGCCCAATCTATGAATTTCCTAAGGGCGTTGCCGATGTGCTTCAACGATTCCTAGCTCCAGCAATGAATTGGGAGATTTGGAAGCCTGACCCACACCGGAACAGCCATAGGAATGTCAACTGCAAGGTCGAAATCCGACATCCATTTGTTGAGATAGAGG
The DNA here is from genome assembly GCA_000404065.3 of Pinus taeda. Taxonomy (NCBI): domain Eukaryota; kingdom Viridiplantae; phylum Streptophyta; class Pinopsida; order Pinales; family Pinaceae; genus Pinus; species Pinus taeda. Next base: position 62,873 of record APFE031328377.1, on the reverse strand, counting down.
CCCTGGGGGCCCATGAAATAGGGGCCATTCTGGAAGATTAGATCCTTGTCTTCCTTAGAGGTGAATTCAAAGAGAAAAAACCCTCATCCTAAGAAATAAGATGTGACGCTATTCTTGATCAAAGGAGCCTAGTTCTTGTTGACCCAATTCTCAGTGGACTTAGGAGAAGGCCATAGTCCGGTGAACTGACCGACAAGTGCTCGCTCAGCCAAGCACAGGGTGACTTGGATTGGAGTCTCTGGCAGTAGGGAGATTTTAGGAATATCTTCGAGCCTTTTGACACATTTGGTAGCTTCATTCTTTTTCTTTTGCAACAGACCGGCCAAGAGCTGAGAGAAGGCTTCGACAGAAGAAGAAGATGGAGGAGGGGGGCTGCCTGGGGCGAGCCTGGGACCTCCATGGATGCGAACTCCTCCCAGTGGCAAACAAGCCACACAACAGGCTCTCAGTTGAAAAGAGCAGGAAAGCAAGCCCAAGGCCTCGGGGTCGGAGGGCAGTGGGGACGCAGGCACTGAAGCACAAACAACGAACTAGGGTTTCTCTACCAGGTCAAAAAATATCCCAATCGACAGCCCATATTTGTTGTTCATGTTAAAAGGTGTTAAAATTAAAAAAAATCATATGAATGTATTAATCATGTTATTTTAAAATTCATATCATAATATGAAATAACAACATTAAAACATTAAAACAATGAGCAACTCTAATTTATTTATAAATTATATAGAAACTTTAATCCATTTCTTAAATGTTTATCACTAGATGACACTATTCCTCTTTATTGATATAGCAATTTATGACCATAAACAACATCGAGCCCCAAATATAAAGGAGCATGAAAATTTGATGTTAGTTGAAACAACCTAATGCATGACCCTCTTATGATTTAGAACAGTCAAGTGAACAAATATGGAGCTTTCTCTACCACTACTAAAACATTGAACATATCTCACTCATCCTTCAAATGTTTATAGCTAGATAACACTTCGTATTGATTAATCTAGCACTTTAGAATCATAAACGACATCAAAAACCAAATAAAAGAGTTCGAAATTCGATGTTAATTGGAACAATATAGGGTATTCACATGAGTAAAGAACACTAACTACCATCTAAAAGGTAGAGGCACCTAAGTACAAATCATTGTTGGGTGCAATAATAGTGTTTTTGTTGGTAAAATATTTTTAAAGAATGAATCTCATTGTTTATCAAACTATTGGTGGTTTGATAAAGATGGAAACAAATTTTCATCGAGAAATATTAAGAGGTGAGAAAGTAGAGGTGCATGTGTTTAGGGTTAGGGAATAGAGTTGGTAACAAAGTAGCTTAGAGTTTAGAGCAGGAGGCTACAATTTTACTCGAGCTCGATGGCAGTGGTGGTCTTACTCATGCCTAATTGAAATAGGTATGTAAGCAGACTTTGTAAACAATCTGTTCAAAGATGTAGTCACATGGAGCCATGTTGAAGTTGAAATGGAGTGGGGATAGGAAAAAAACCAATGGTAAATAACACTTTTGACAAATAATACTTGTCGAAGAAAATTATAGAAAATATGCTGTAGACTGGATGCTTGGCCAAAACTAAAGAAAATGCAAGGTATTAAGTTACTTCTTTTAGAATTAGTCATTATATGCAGAGTATGAAATATCACTAGTCATATGGAAACTTATGGGCATTTTTCCCTCTATGAAGTCTTTCTCACGATTGGTTAAATCTAAATGGAAACCTGAAGGGCAAGTTGATCTAAAACTAGAAGGATTATTTAGGGCCATATTTGCTTATATTGAAGATAAAGACAATACTTTTGAATTCTGTGGGTTTACATTTGCATTGTTGGACAGAACAATTTTCTCCCAAGAAGGAAGAATTCACAAAAGCATAGGTAAGGATTCACATGCATTCCTTATCTCAAGAGTTATGGTAGAAAAAAACAAGTGGAAGGAATAGGCAATACCATTGGATATTTTGTCAAAACCCTAGAGGTCACCAAGTATGGTAGATATACCTGCTATGAAATAATATGTGCCGATATAAATGTCTCATTATCTTTACCATAATATTGGATTATGAACACATTCCCTTTAGATGTAAAAAGTGCCATGAACATGCTCACTTGCACAGAGGATGAGTCTACAAGGATAAAAGATATGAGTATAGAGAATGACACATGGAAATTATTAGAGGATGATTATAATCTATAGGACATGGATTGAGAGTAAATGGAAACAAATATCCTAGTTTTGATAGGCATGCATAGAGACCAACATCTACATTTTCTTTTTCTTCAGAAAGCTTAGCTCCAATAGCTCCAAAGAGATCTAATGAAAGGAAAGATGAAGCTTGGTAACACATTCCAAAGCCATAACATAGTAGGTGGGTTGACTCTTAAACACACAAATACAAAACACAAAAAATGCAGTATCTTAGGAGAAGAAATGGGGAAGGAAAAGAACGCAACAAATGTTGGAGGTAGGGGGCTCTGCTAGTTGTCTTAGGTCAAGCCAAAGTCTTTTCCTAGAGCATAATAGAATTGAATGTTTGATCTAAACATCATCTCATGAGAATATTAATTGACAAGGAAAAAACTTGAATGGTTATGGTTCAACAAACTAAATGCGATGGAGAGACCATGACAAATATAGCTTAGAAATGCTGGAAATGATGTAAGGTCTCAGTGGTGGTTGTGAAAGGGTTTTTTGGGGAATTGGTGCTTTTATGGGACCTTAACCATATCACCTTTGAAGTAATGATGGAAACAATTAGAGTCATATTAGCTAACTACATTGTAGTAAGTGTTCAAAATCAGGGACATATCATTAATGCTTAAGGCTTTCTTAACCCTACGCAAAAAAATTCCTTTTTGGACTTTCTCAATATGCCATGATTAACTATACAAAGGTAGCACTGGATCATTGAAGGATACTTTTAAATGATCACATCCTTGTAGGAGAAGAGATGAGGCTAATATAGATTGAATGTTAACAATATGGTGTTCAAGGAAACAATAGAGAAACTATAGTTAGTTAGCATACAAATGAGCGATGGATGCCACACATGGAACAATAAAAGAGTGAGAGCATAACAAATTGTAGTTAGTTTGGATATATTTCTAGTATTAGGGTCACAATTCCAAATGAATATTTATATTTCAATAGACATCCTACCATTCCCAAGTTTAGATCATTGTGTTGGAAAATCAAAATAATTATACTAGGGTTTGATTCTCCTTTCCTGATAATTACTTGTGAGTGTGTTGGCTTCTTTTTATTTTTTATTATCTTATCTTTCATCAAGAAATGACCATATTATGTTTGTATGAAGACCAAAAAACAAGAGATACAAGATATAGGCACATGCCAAGGCAAAACCCCCCTCGAGGGGAAAACCCAGTTAAGATAATTGTTCCTTTCAATAGTGTTATTTGAGACTCTCTACCCTAGACAAAGACTAGAATTTCCCTCCACACCAAGTCAGCCTCCCAGATCTTCGACCCCTTCCAGCAAATTCGACTAGGCAACAACTTCCGATAACAACAAAATCTTAGGATACTTCGATCTCCCAACCCAGACCACGAAACAAAGAGAGAGAGGCACCAAAATATCACTTTTCTTCCTTTATATAGAATTCCCCAAACTCACACTTCTTTCGACCTCTCAGAAATAGACTTCTCACTTCTCCAGCTCTTCTTGAGATATCGAACTTTCTTGAGAGTGAATGCTTCAAATGAATTCGTCCTCCTTGTATATATAGGCTTTTTGAGGGCCGAATTAGGGTCCTTAGGTCGACATGATGTGGAGGGTACATAATTCATATTTGACTTGATACAAAACCTTTTTACATGATTCAAAAGCCCAAGAAGGGTCTCTTTGAATGTACAATGACTCTATAAACTCAATATCAATCCTAGGAGTCCAAAATGGGGAATTTGACTAATACAATGATGACCCAAGCATGAAACCCATACTTTAATAATTCGTTGTTGCAATAGTAAAAATTATTTTCTTTATTCTTTCTACAAGTACATTACATAATGAATCAAATGCATTATTGAAGACCAAACATAGTTACATTTTATAACACCCCTTCTTAACTAGGTAGGTATTCATAATGCACACATACAAAGGAAGATCTCATACTATATGAGACATGAAGAACTTTTAGGCATTGCAATGCCATGGACTAAATTCCTGAGCAGGGCAATATATCCAATCAATCACTCAAATTTTAGGCACTGCAATTCCATGGAATAGATTCCTAACGAGGGAAATCTATCCAATTGTGAATAAGGTGGACTCAAGCTTTCAACCCCTCTCAGTACCATCAGGATTACTTGCTAATCACAACCCAAAAATACATGTGTATCCAAAACATAGCTGAATAATCAACACCATCTTTTCAACTTCGAGGTTCAAACATCAATAGAGAGTGCTGACCAAATGTCTCCCCAGAAAATACTTCAATCGCAAAGCCTCAACAAATCTCTTCCATTTCCTTATCATCAATAGAATCACCAATACCTACCAATCCCAACAGGTTCCTTAGATATTTGAACTTCTTATTGGGAAGAGCCTTTGTGAGTATGTCTGCTACCTGTTCATTTAACGGTACATACTCTAACTTCACGATCCCATCCTGCACTAAGTTCATAATAGAGTGGAGCTTATTACTGATATGTTTTCTCCTCAAATGAAATACGAGATATCCATAATTCTTGATACAACTTTGATTGTCACAATTAATCACAGTAAGACCTAGAGACTTCTCGAACAAATCTTTCATAAGCTTCCTTAACCAAACAACCTCTTTTCTACTTCACATGAAACCACATATTCTGCCTCAGAACTACTCAATGTAATGAGATCTTGCTTCCTACTCATCCATGAGACCATAACAACTCCCAGAATAAAGCACTCTCCAGTAGTGCTTCTTCCATCAGTCTCACTGCCACCCCAATCAAAGTCCGTGAAGCCAATTAGCTTGACTTCCTTATTATCATACTTTATGTAGTGATGTATAATGCCACGAAGATAACTCAATATATGTTTGGAAACTATCTAGTGATCATGACGAGGCTCCAATTGAAATTAACTAAGAAAGCTCACCACAAAATATATATCTGGTTTAGTATTCACAAGATACATCAAGGAACCTACCAACTGCAGATATGAGGTAGGATCCATAGGAATAGAGTTAGAGCTCCTCAACTTCTTGAGGTTGGTGATAATAGGACTAATCATCGGCTTGGAATTCATCACCCAAAATTTATGTAATAACTTGATGATGTACTTTCCTTGCACCAAATATATTTCCCCAGTTCTCTTCCATTCTTCTAGACCTAGGTAACAATGCACAAGTCCTAGATATTTCATCTTAAATTTAGCTGCCAAAATTTTCTCGCATTCTTGAATTCATCGTTTTACACCTATGATGAATAAATCATCCACATATAGTAGAATAATGATAGGCTTATTGTTCACGACCTTGATGTAGAGATTTGAATCAACAAAACTCTTCACGAACCAAATTCTAAGTAGATATTCATCCATCCTTTCATATCACGCCCTTGGTGCTTCCTTCAAACCATATAGGGCCTTCTTAAGATTGTAAACATGAGAGTCCGTGCTATTCACTTCAAATACCTTAGGTTTTTCTACGTGCACTTCCTCATCAATGGTCCCATTTAGAAATGTGGTATTAACATCCATTTGATGGATATTCCAACCCATTGTAGCAACCAATAAAACCAACGATCTAATGGTAGTGTATATTGCTGTAGGTACCAAGGTTTATTCATAGTCAATACCTTCCTTTTGAGAGAAACCCCTTGCAACGCACCTTGATTTGTACTTTTCTATACTTCCATCAACAATTTGTTTGATCTTATAGATCCACTTCAATGTGACAACCTATTTGTCACTAGGTCTAAGGATGATCTCCCAAACCCCATTCTTCATAATGGATTGATATTATTCCTACATAGCTTTCTTCCAAACCTCTTCATGCTCAACTTCCTTGAATGTAGGTGGTTTGTCTTCAATAACTTTGTCATATATGCAACATAGCCATAATATCTCTCTGGTTTCTTACTTTCCCTAGAGGAACCTTTCAGGTTCATTTCCTTCAACATCTTCTAATGTAGCTTTCAACCAATTTGGCCTCTTCCTTGTGGTTGGGATAACCAGTGATTGAACAGGCTCACTTGGTCCTTCTTCTTCAACATTTGTATTAGAGTTCTCATGATGAAATTCTTCTTTTTCAAATATGGTAACTTCTTCGTCATCTGAATCAATAGGAATATCCTTTGATTTATTGTAAGATTGATTTTCATCGAATATGAAATCCCTGCTTACTTCAATGTGTCTTCCTTCCTTTATGTAAATTCTGTATGCTTTTGAGGAAAGACTATAACCAATCAATATTCCCTTGATACTTTTCAAGTCCAATTTATTTCGCTTGTCTTTCAAAACATGGAGATATGTTGGACTTCCAAAGATTCAGAGATGATCCACACTTGGCTTCTTCCCTGTGAATACTTCTTCAGGGGGTAGTATTATCAAGACTCTTATGAGGACTTCTATTTTGAATGTATATGACAGTCATTGCTACTTCACCCCATAAGAACTTTCGTAGATCTTGATCAAGAAGCATAGTTCAATTCCTTCAATTGACCTATTCTTCCTTTCAACCAAGCCATTTTGTTCAAGAGAATAGGGAAAAATGAGCTCCCTCTTAATACCTGCATCCTTATAATATGCAATCAACTCCTTAGAAGTGTATTCCCCACTATTTTTAGACCTCAGGGTTTTTATCTTTCTTTCGGTTAGGGTTTCCACTTCAGCCCTAAACTCCTTGAACTTATCAAATACTTCATATTTAGTTCTGAGTAGGTAGAGCCATGTCTTCCTAGAATGGTCATCAATGAATGTCAAATAGTAAATATGAACTCCAAGGGATTTGGCAGACATGGGTCCACATACATCAGAATGGATGAGGTCTAATATCTCTTTAGACCTAGTTTCACTATTATGAAATGGATTTCTAGTATGTTTCCCTAAAGATCATCCCTTGCATACACCTTCATGATCTAATTTCATATTAGGAATGCCATGAACCATTTGACTAAGAGTGGGGATGACCTTGTGATGAATATGACCATACCTCCTATTCCATAGCTCAATGAGAATTATTTCCATATGAACCAAAGCTTGAGGAGATGGTGTAATAACCTAGTAAAGACTTCATGAACTCCAATAACCCTAAATTTGTCAATGCTAGAGTCTTTTCCCTAAACCAATACTTTTCCATCAACAAAATAATTTCTTTCCCCTTTATATTCTAAACAACAAATAGAAAGTAAATATTTTTTAAACCTGGAACATAGAGAATGTTGTTGAGATGCAACTTCCATCCATTATCCATCTTCAATGATGTTGATCCCATGCCTCTAACAACATATATTTTTTTGTCACCCAATTCCGCTACATGAGAGGATGACTCCTTTGATAATGTATGAATTTTATTTCTTTCACCTATCATGTGCCTCGATGCTCCACTATCAATGATCGATGCATTGTCATCAATAAGAGAACCTGTAAGGGCAACCAAGAATCCTTGACTCTTCTTGATCTAGCTTTATGCAGTGTTGTAACCCAATATTATGTAGTTCAACATAGAGGGGGAATCCATGCCAACAAAGTGATCTTCGACTTTTCTTGACCTTAGCTCTGATTCCATGTTGGAAAATCAAAGTAATTATATTATGGTTTGATTCTCCTTTCTTGATAATTGCTTGTGAGTGTGTTGGCTTCTTTTTCTTATTTATTATATTATCTTTCATCAAGAAGTTACCATATTATGTGTGTATGAAGATCACAAAACAAGAGACCCAAGATATAGGCACATGGCGGGTCAAAACCCCCCTTGAGGGAAAAACCTAGTCAAGATAATTATTCCTTTCAATATCATTATTTGAGACTCTTTACTCTAGAACAAGACCAAACTTTCCCTCCACACCAAGTCAAACTCCCAGATCTTTGACACCTTCCAACAAATTCGACTAGGTAGCAAGTTCTGACAATAATGAAATTTTAGGAGGCTTTGATCTCCCAACCCAGACCACGAAACAAAGAGAGAGAGGCACCAAAATATCGATTTTCTTCCTCTCTATAGACTTCCCCAAACTCGCACTTCTTTCGACCTCCTGGCAACATACTTCACACTTCTCTAGCTCTTATTGAGATATCGAACTTGCTTGAGAGTGAATGCTTCAAATGAATTATACCTCCTTGTATATATATTCTTCTTGTAGGTTGAATTAGGGTCCTTCGGCCGACATGATGTGGAGGGTACATAATTCTTATTTGACTTAATACAAAACCTTTTTACATGATTCAAAAGCCCAAGAAGGGTCTCTTTGTATGTAAAATGACTCTATAAACTCAATATTAATCCTAGAAGTCCACAATGGGGACTTTGACTAATATAATGATGACCCAAGCATGAAAACCATGCTTTAATAAGTCATTGTTGCAATAATAAAAATTCTTTTCTTTATTCTTTTGACAAGTACATTACATAATGAATGAAATACATTATTGAAGACTGAACATAGTTAAATTTTATAACGCATTAGCTTATTACTCTGTCATGGGAAATTAATCTTATCACTAAATCAAAACTTTTCGTGTTTGAAAGGTTTTAGCACAACCATTTTAATTTCATGAAAAACATAGGGAAGGGGTGAAAGGAAGCAGGTACTATTTGGGGCTAAAAATTGTACCAATTTCAATAGAAACTAAAGTACATTAAGTAAAGAATCAAATTATGGAATAAAGAAACCTTTGGCAACATTTTTAGGAAAAAACCATGCTTTAATAAGTCATTGTTGCAATAATAAAAATTATTTTCTTTATTCTTTTGACAAGTACATTACATAATTAATGAAATACATTATTGAAGATTGAACATAGTTAAATCTTATAACGCATTAGCTTATTACTCTGTCATGGGAGATTAATCTTATCACCAAATCAAAACCTTTCGTGTTTGAAAAGTTTTAGCACAACCATTTTAATTTCATGAAAAACATAGGGAAGGGGTGAAAGGAAGCAGGTACTATTTGGGGCTAAAAATTGTACCAATTTCAATAGAAACTAAAGTACATTAAGTAAAGAATCAAATTATGGAATAAAGAAACCTTTGGCAACATTTTTAGGTAAAATTTCCAGGGGAAAAAGACATGGAGAACCTATAGATGATAATTACTCAAGTAGGGTTGTAAAAATAACTAGCATCCCAAGAAACCCATCTCCACAATGAGATAAACATGAGATATGATCAAGAATAATTCCTTTGGAAATAAGAATCAAGGATTAGGTAGTTAAAAGGTGGTAAAATACAATATTTTCTAATAATTCTCTGATAAACAAAAGATAATCAAATTGTTACCCTCAAATCAACTTATGGGGAAAAGCTTGAGAAGCATGACGACATTGAGAGTCACTTTAGTTAGCTATTACTTGAGCCTCCTAATGACCGTTGAGCAACAATCCAATCAAACACAAGTTCACTCCCTCCCATTATCTCACATGAGAAAAACTTAATTTTGATGTGACCCATATTTTAGGAGGAAGTCATTCAAATAGTAAAATAAATGGTAGTAGGTAAATCATTGCGGCCTGATGGATTCACTATAGATTTCTTCAAAACATTCTATTTCATGATAGGAAAAGAGGAATGGGATGTAGATTTTAACCTCATACATAAATTACCTGCATACGAATTCTAAAACATAGAAAATAAACAATGCGAGAGCATAACACATAAAACACATATACATAGAGATTTTCCCTTGGATCCCAAAACCAAGACTACTAGCTTGATTTTTCATTATGTTCCTTTCATTGTTACAATACACATTTATACATGCCGAAGCATCCAATACCATGGACTGAAAACTATCACGTCCAAAACCATGGACCAAAAACCATCGCGTCCAAAACCATGTGCGAAAATCATGCAAAAAACCATAGGTAGGTCCGCCCAACCTAATATAGGGTCCAGTGGGGTTACCTGTACCCCTCAAACCCCTGTGACTGCCCCCCCCACCCCCCCACTATGCAATCGGCACAGCAAAGGGGGGGCTCCACCCCCATTCTAACCCCTTGGTTAACTATATGGGCTAGTCATGGAAAGAATATAACACAACCCAACATGGGAGATTGTTGGTGATTCTAGAATATTGGAAATGATTCCTCAAGATTTTAATTCTAATTTTCTCACTCCAGTCCCCAAATATTATGTTGCCAACTCAATTTATAAGTTCCGTCCCATTTCTCTTTATAATGTTTTTACAAAATCGTTACCAAAGTCATTAATAATAGATTGGGGGATCCTATTGTTTGGGAAGCCTATGCCTTCAAGGTTATTCTACAAACCTTTATGTTAGCATTTAGAACCATGATCAACTAAAGAAAATCCCTAATCCTTTTCTTCAATTCCTCTTGTTTATCAAATGCAACAAACTAGGATACCCAATTTCTAGGGGAGATCACTAACCTCAAGTATTTTTGATCCCCACTGCTTGAGAATGTAATGCCTTAGGAAACATGTCATGGGAGGGTCTTTTCTCAAAGTTTTAGGATAAACTAAATTGTTGGACTTATAGGTTTTTTAATCTCCATAATAGAATTACTCTTGATAAAATTGGATTTCTAGTCCTTTCCCTATACCTTTTTTCATTTTCGTAGCTCCAACCAAGATCACCAAAGCTATTTGGAGCCTTTAGATGGATTTCCTATGGGGTGGGCCAAAAAAGGGGAAAAAATGACATTGGCGGTGTGGGATTAGATTGGTATACTTAAATGGGTAGGTGGATTGGGTATCAAACCTCCACTTACAATGGGGAAGTCTATGGAGGAGAAAACAAGTTAAGGAGGATATGTGGTCCGAAATATGAAAGGTTAAATATGTTGACATCATCTTCAAGAAAATACTTATGAATGGAGGGGGGATGATATGGATCATAATATGGAATAGTGCATGGAACAACAATCTTAATTTAGAAACTTTATTTTTGGGAAATCCAAGGTAGCACCTTGAAACTCCTTTGGTATGATGCATGGTAGCAAGAGAATATACTGGGTGTGTAAGGAAGCCTTAATCAAGCCAAACTTCCCTCTTAGCTATGGGTTGAAACATTGTGAAACACTATAAGGAAGAAATCATAAGCCCCAAACCTTACTCTTATATATATTGGATTCCAAGCTACAAATGGATGGTTGAGTTAGATAATACATGCTTAGGTGGGGACATAAGGGAGATAGTAATTTCAGAGTTAATCAGGCACATGCCATTGAAGAAAAACATGTCAGTCTAGAAAAAAAGGGCATCTAGGAAAATATTTGAAATCCAGAGATGTGGCCTAAGATATCATCCTTCCTGTGGCTCTTAGTTATATGAAAGACACTAACATAGGACAAAATTGTTAGAAGGTTATGAAGGACCCTTCTAATTTATGTGTCAATCAGAAGGATAAACAATAGAGCATATTTTCAATGAGTGTTCATAAATGAAAGAATTGTGGGACAAAGGGACAACTATATTTTGAGAGTTAGATAAGGTGAGATGAGACATTATGCAAACTCTTGAACGCTAGAGATCCACCCCTTCTAAAAAGATGATCCTAAATAGAGTTTGGAATATCTTCCCTAGTTTTTTGCTTTCATATATTTGGAAGGAATAAAATCATCACCTATTTATGCAATACAAATAGAGTAGTGAAACCATTTGGAACAAATTTCAATCCCATATCTTATAATCTATTCAAGTGAATTTATAATGGCTAGACGAAGTTAAAAATACTTAAGGAAGCAAAATGAAAATCATTGTAGCCTAACAGTTGGATCAATGTAGCCATTTTTTCATTCAACTTAAGCACAACCTGATGTCCTAATATAAGGAAACATGGGATAAACCCTCTCCCTAGTTTATCAAAATCAAATTTTATGGGGCCTCCAAGGGAAACTTGGGGCCATTAGGGATGGGAGAAGATTTTAGAGATTCTCCAGGTACCATTCTCTCCATCTTTTCTTTGCACATTGATAACGACACCAATAATGGTGTAGAATTAGAGTGATTATTGGAAGGAATGAAACTTGGGATTTAATTAGGCTTCAATAAAATTGTCATAAATGGTGATGCACAATTTCTCATCCCAAATTTAACTCAAATATTACATGGTGGAAACCTTGTTAAAAATATCTATTAACTGATGCTTTCTAGAAAGGTTACCACAAGGATTAGAGATGATTAAATATAATTAAGGTATAATCTCCTCCCATGTATAGAGGAAAGCCAATGTCTTGGCTAATAGAATGGTTAATGAAAGAGTGAATGAAGTGACTTAAAATGGGCTATGGAATTGGAATGATGCTATTCCTAAATATCTCAAAGATTAATGTTGCCATTAAAGATAAAAGATAATGAGAATCTAGATGAAATGTTTTAAATCGATAGCATGACTTTAGTATAGGTGAAAACAAACATGAATCATAAACATTCACAGAACAATCTTACAAATATTCATAATTCATACATGAAGAACGTGTTGTCCAATAGGATTTATATATTAAGTAAAATTCCTACGACACCTGTATACATCGAACACTTATAGCTCCAATAGTGGAACGTTGGAGCCACCACTTGGTCCTCAAAAGAACTAACTTGTCTCTCTAATGCCTTGCGGGAGGAACCAAGGTGAAAAGTGTTTTTCCCATACAATGAGGGTGTATATATAACCAGTGGGGTGATGCTTTACCTCCTTTGTGACTCTTTGACTACCCTCATGACTATTTGACTTCTTATGACTTTTCGACATGACTCTTCATATTCTGTATATGTCCCTTGGACTTCGACTTTACAATACATTTTGGAATAAGAAATTACATAATCTACAAGAATGATGTGGCATATGATGACTCATGACATGACACTACTAAGATAGAATCCTTGATGACATTGAAATGTCAAGGCATTCTTGTTGCTCCTTACTATGTGTCCTCTTGTGAATTCTCTTCTGTCCATGTCCATATGGCTTAGAGGCAAGGAGTCTTCAGTGATATCAAGTATTCAGTTGCGGTTGCAAAACATTGTCTGTTCGTTTTCTCCTAATTGATTAGATTACATAATAAACTACAAATATTTCTTCCAACATGTTTCCCTACTCCATATCAATCTTCATCATCCTTTCATGGTATGATAGAGTACTTGCATCTACAATTCACTCATGAAAAGACAATATCAATATGATAAACCCCTAGTCTAAGATGTTTCATGATGATCAACTGTTTGAGACATAACTAGGTGGCAGACTGAGGGAGAGGATTAGTGACTATAGAATTGTGTAGCTCAGGCAGTCAGGGTTGAAGCTTGATCCTTGAGACTACACAATCTGTAGTTCATGATGGGATGAGCAAAAAGATTGCGCAGTATAGGAGCTTAGTAAGCCTGACTGAGGGGTTGAACAATGATTCTACCTACTACATAGTTCTAGAAGGAAAAATAGGCTAGGTGACTGTGCAATTGAACATCTCAGAAGCTCAAGGGTTGGGATTGAGGTATGAGATTGTGCAATGAGCAGTTGAGGCAAGGCTGTAGGTTATGATTGCACAATTTTGGAGGTCAAGATCCGACTTTGAGCACTGATACTACGTAATGTACAGTCCTGGGAAGCAAGAATTACACATTGTGCGGTGTCAAGAGGTAGGATTGCAACTTGAGGGTTGAGATTGTGCAATGTGTAGTTCAGGAGGGATGAATGAGGCTAAGTTGCTTGGTCGGAATGTTTTCTGAATTTGGCTAAGTGTGGGATCAACAAAGATGATGTGAACAATGATAATACTTGATTATGATCACACACTTAGAACACTTTTCGACACAACATATATAATCCAGAACAAATGAGCAACATACTTCTCTCAGTATGACAACTTTGTGATGACTTACGACAAGTGCGACACCAAAGATACACATTGCAGTGACCATGGCGACACTTGTACGACAATGCTTAAAACTTTGGGAATGAGTGTGACATATGTTTACATGGTAAGATCAACTCATTTACACAAAGATAACCCCTTGAAACCACCAAAACAAGCTTATATACATCATGCAACACTTAACATGCAAAAATATGACATTTTAATTTTCTTGCAAAAGGGACGAAAACACTTAGAGAAAGCACATACAATGGGTTTCAATGTTTGCAACGACAATATGTAAGACCAAGGTGGGCTCCTAAATTTGGTGCAGGCCATTTGGAGGATGTTGTAGCATCGACAACACTTGATGACATCCTGGTAAACTTCTAGCTTCTTTGTCTTGGTTGACCGTTTTTTGCAGGGTCTTTGTTCTTCAGGGAGTATTGATTAATTGTGTAGATCAATTTGGCTTCCCCACTTACCCCATGAATAAACATGGCCCCCTTTGTACCTTCTCAGTTGAACATAAACATAAAATCCACAATATCACAATGTTTCAAATTAGAAAGTGTAGTGTAGTTCATGAGATTTAGATTTTTAGAGTATAGTTTTTCATCTCTGGGCTTGCTCCACTGCTAGTAGGCCTAGATAGTACCCGGACAGAGTCACTTCAGGAACACAAGCATTGTTCCACTATCAGCGAGCCTAGACAATACCCCAATGGTGTTGCTTGCTTCATCTGTCTCTGTATAAAGCCTTTCTCTTCTTTCACCTTTATTTATATGTTTAAATAGGACTGTTCTTTGACACTTATTTATTTTAGGAGCGAAATATGGATCCCAACCTATTAAGAGCAGGCGAGATTGTTCCTTCAGAGAAGCATATAAAGACCTATGGTTTACATTTGCTCATTTATATTTTTCCTATTCCCCCTCTACTGATTGGATAAGCATGAAAACATTGAAACATGCAGAAGCAAGTGTGGGAATAAGGTTTCCAAAATAGACACAAATATCATGGTTCAACCAAAACTCTCCTTATGGATGGATCATATTTTCTGTCAGAACATCATTTACCAAAAGATGTAACCAACACAAAGAATGAGGATAGGAATTTAACCAAATGTTGTAATGTCACAAGACTCTTTTTAACTCAGCCACACACAAAGAAGAGAAAAGACACATTCACATATGATGCTTATTTACATAAGGAAAAAAAATAATACCAAACACACAAATAAGAAAATAAACTATGTACATAAGGCCCCAGATCATCATTGAAAATATTGTTTCAAGTTGTGGCCATTAATAGGAAGAGAGTCAATCTTCTTGTCTAGTGATTGAAGATGAGATGTGTGTTGGCCAAGATTTTCATGTACAGTGAATTGTTCGATCCATAAAGATTGGAACTTATTGTGTTTTTGCTTGTCCTTGTGTGCTTTGTCCCACTTTATGACTAGGTCACCCACACTGAATTCATTTTTCCTTGCAGACTTATTATCAAACCAGCTCTTGATATGACTCTGGTGAAGAGAAACTTTTTCTTTTTCCTTTTGTTTTTATTCCTATAACTTGCAAAGGGTGTATATCCTACTCTGAATCAATAAGCTTGGCTTACCCTGGGATTCATGTGAAAGTTGAAGGGTAGGAAAATAGATGTTTGGGGCCAGGATGGATTGTTTTTCGTACACTAGGAAGTAAGGAGACATATTCAGAGAAGGTTTTGGTGTGATTTGGTAAGCCCATATGGCATTCACCAAAGTGGAGTTCCAGTTCCTTTGTTTAGAGAAAATAGTCTTCATAATGATACATATAAGGTTCTTGTTTGTAGACTCAGCGAGACCATTTCCCTGCAGATAATAATTAGTTGAATGTTTCAACATAATTCCATTTTCAAATGCAAAATAAGATAATCTTAATGATGAAAATTATCTTGCATTATAAAAAACAAGTGAAGTTAGAATGTCGAACCTGGAAATGATATTTCGCTTAAGGAATTTGATGAATTCTTGATCATTCACTTGTTTTAGTGGAACTGCTTCTATCCATCACATGAATTAGTCTATAGTTTTGAGAATATAGTGGTGCTGATTTGATGAGTGCATAAAAATATCACCAATCACATCTAGGCCCCATTTTTGAAATGGTTCTTCCACTGCAATAGGCTACAACTGGGTGACTGACTTCTTTCCTTGACCGACACACTTCTAACAGATCAGACACTTGCAGGCATAGGCGTGAAGATCCTTGAATAATGTGGGTGAATAGAAACCAATTCACATAACTTTATGCTTTATTGTGTCACCCACAAAGTGTCCCTGACTGGTCCATCATGGAGATCACACAACACTTTCTTTGAATTGTGTGCTTC
The DNA here is from genome assembly GCA_000404065.3 of Pinus taeda. NCBI lineage: Eukaryota > Viridiplantae > Streptophyta > Pinopsida > Pinales > Pinaceae > Pinus > Pinus taeda. The sequence continues at coordinate 46,523 of APFE031328377.1, read as the reverse complement.
CAAGCATCTGAGTAGTACTCCATTATGGTGCTTTTTGAAAAGCACCCCATGCACCAATTGACAAGATAATGATTTTAGTATGAGTTCCCTCTTCTACTGTGTGGGTAACTGTGAGCGAAATGTGTCGTGCTCAATATACTAGTGCACATCAACATACCAAGAGTTTGCGATAATAGTGGGGGAAGCTCGCTCAATGTTATACATTTCGATTTCTTGCTCCCATCCAAATGGATCTTCTTCTTTTGCATCCACTGGTTCTGTTGCTAGCTGACATAGACCATGGACCTTGATAGTGTGAAATGGTTTGAATTCTAATTTATACTTTTGCAGACCTGTTATCTAGTTCGCTCTTCTCCCACCCAACTCTTTTTGAACAAACAATGATCTGACTGCTGGGTGCGAAACAAAGATGATGCAATGATTCTTCAAGAGATAGGGTCATAAGTGCTTCACTGCCTTGTAGTATGAATACACTTCCTTATAAATGGTGGGATAGTTAAGTTTAGGTCCTTGTTGGCTAGCACTTATGAAATATATTGGCCATTCATTCTTTTTATCATACTTTTGTGTAAGTACAATGACAAGAGAAGTATCATAAGCGAAAGTGTAGAGCATAAAATATTTCTTCAAATATGGGCTATACAATGGTTCTTCTGTGATAACATGCTTGATATAGGAAAACACGTGATTTTCCCTTTTGTACCACTTGTATAATGCATCCTTCTTTACCATCTCCTGCATATGTTTTACAATTTAAGCGTAATCAGAGATGAACTTGCAGAGAAAGTTAATCTTCCCCAGGAAGGAATGCATAAATTTCTTATTCACCAGGAAGGGAATCTATGTAATAGATATGAATCTCTTAGGGCCTACTTTAATCCCACTTTTCATGATAATGTGGCTCAAGGGACTACTCCCAGACTTTGCAAAAAATACTCTTCTTGGCATTTAGGGATATCCCATAGTTCCGACATCGCTCAAAGATTTTCTTCAAATGGCGTAAGTGGTCAGATCTCTTCTTAGATAACACTGTGACATCATTGAGATACACCACTATGTTGGATTGTCTGATCAATACATGAAATTTGATGTCCTTTGCACGTTGAAATATTGCACTTGCATTGACTAGCCCAAATGACATTCTTCTGAATGCACATGTGTGCCACTTTGTTCAGAATGTTGTTTTTAGTCTGTCAGGATCTGAGGCCAGAACCTAGTTGTAGCTTGAATAACCATAGAGCAAGGAGAACATCTATGACCTCGATATTGTCTATAGTATTTGTTCCATATATGGCACAAGGTAGTTTTCTTTACCCGAGGTGTGGTTAAGATTTTAGAAATCGACACACTAGCAAAAACATCTTCCTTACTACGGCCAGATTATATACCTAGGTTGAATATCACACTTTATAGATGATGCAAGCATTTAAAAACTTCCTTAACTCCTATTGAATCAGACGCTTAAGCATCAGATGCACCTTTCACAATTTTTGTGAAAGGGCTTGGCCCTTCCCTTAATTGGGATAACATGCTGAATTATTCACATGTTGTAAGCTTAGAGCTCATCATATGTCCATGAAAAAACATCTCAGTACTACTTGAATAGGCTGATGAAGGCTTGCCTCACTTGTGATGTACATAAAATATCAAGATTGACAAACTTCATATCCTTTTCTGTTCCAAGATTTATCTGTTTGTGCGACAACGTTGAACTATGGGTTTTTGTGTTGACTGGACCTTGAAAGTGACTTTGAAAATCATACAGATTCTCCAATGATATGATGCCCTTCGAAATGGGGCTTTCCTTATTTGCGCAAGCACAACCTTGCAACATTTTTTCAAGCTCGTCTTTATTGATACCTGCATCTTTGAATATACCAACGTTCACCATGAAGATAAGTATCTGTTGGTCATCATTGAAAATGTGTAAATTAGTAATGTTATCAAGGACAAATGGCTTATAAATAATTTCAACATAAAATCCATCCCTAACCAGGGATAACCTAGCAGCAACATTTTCTAATGCATCCACATCTGCATTACACATCATAGGAACACATATAATATTACAAGCTTGGAAATGATAAATCAAACACCATACCTCTTGTTGATAACCTTTTAGATGAGGCAACACACAATGAATAATATTGCGTACCTATCATACAATGATTTCATAGTCACCTATTTCTTTGAGAGCTCCCATATTGAGGTCAATGGACTTCTGTAAGCCCAAGATGAGTGCTTCATTTTCTGCCATGTTATTTGTGCACTCAAATTCCAAGTGGCTTGAGATTAGGTGTTTCCTCTGTTGTGGGTATTCTAAAATACAACTAGATCTAGAGCCCTCATGTGTCTTTAACCCGTCAAAATAAAAATCCAAACATCATATGTACAAGGGCTAGAGCCTACACTAGTAGTAATACTACTACTCCTATCTACTGCACAAAGGTCATTTGTTCTAGTTGGACTAGGAAGGATATCCAACTGTGTGTTTGGTGGGAATGGGGATGGCTAAGCAAGGTCTCACCCCATATCAGTTTCTAAAAAGTAATTTCCAAAGATTAGATATGTGAAAGCAACTGAATCATTCTTTCCCTCAAAGGGTGTGACACTATGCTTCATGCAAGGTTGTGAGTCTACCCAAATTCAGTTGTTTCTACCCTTATACAGAAACCATAAATGTGACCAGTCCATTGAAAAATATCCCTGTAGTTTGCTGGACCAATCCCTTCTCAACAATACACCATATGCTTTCAAGATGTCCATAATTACTATATTTATACATTGGTGAACTCATTGGTCAGATGATAGGAAAATAAGCACATTTATGAGTTATCGAATAGCATGGACAAGAGTCTTTTCCAGCTAAATGATCCATGCATCTATTTTATCCCATTTTGCATTAATTTTATTTGCTAAAAAAGTGGAATTACGTTTACAGATGCACCAGAATCAACTGAGAAATTGTGTACATTGTAATTAAAAATTTAAAATGTTAACTTAAACGGAGGGCAGAGTGTATTTGCATCTAATGTTAAATCATTAAGCACAAATTTTAGGGGAATATAAGACTTACCAGATCCCTTTTGCGAAGAAGCATTGTTACCTGAGGCAGTCTGTTCAAGGGTGCGAACAAGCAGTTCCCATCAGCTCGCGATCCATGTAGGTTCAAAGAGTGAAATGTTAACGCGACATTTCTTCATTTCTTCATGTCTTCAATGATGTTATAATCAAGCGTGAGAGACATTTCCGAACTGTCTAAAGGAATAAATTTATCTACTACTTCTGGAATGGTGGACTCGCTTTTACTATTTGTGAAAGTACTTTTTGTTGTGGCCATGTTTCCAAAATTTCTCTGAGTGTTCTTGGATGGGTTGAAAGGCAGAGTAATTTTCCTTAGAAAATGCTTTTTCAATTTATGCTTTTTCAACTCTTGTTTGGAGATCGACTCTTGACTTCTCAAGTTGTATCGATTGTTCTGCTTTTGGGCCGGGTCCTCACTTAGTGGGCGTTCTATGACACTTTTCTTTTTAGATGTGTAAGCACAATTGAATGTACATGTCGTGTGATCAACACTTATAGTTTCTTTAGCTGCAACAATTTCTTACTTCTCTTCTATTGACTCAGTCCACTCATCGGAAAATACTGTATCAATAATATGCGTAGAAAGATCGTTCATGTTGTGGTTCCATTTTGGGCATGTTTTCTCTGATTGATATTCTTGATGGAATGAACAATATTGATCCATGCCCATTCTCTCAAAATTCAACATAATTTTCAAGCTTTGTGCAAACTTGGCTGGCTGGTTGCTGTTGCTGTAGGAGTTTAAATCCCTTCTCAGAATGTTGAATCTAGGAGGCTTTCTTCTTACGATGGTCTCGCTTGACCTCTGTTTTAACTCTTCCATTTCCTTGGATGAAGACTTGATGGTGCATGTCAAGCTCTCAAGATTAGTAGATTCATTTTCCTTTGCCTTGCTTGAAGAGGCCTAAGAAATTTTCCTGTGTCTTTGGAGTCCTTGGATGGTTCATCATCAACGATGACCCCAATCGTATGCAAGTCCTTTTTAACTACAATTACTTCTTCATAATTTTCTACTAAATTTTCTTCCACATTTCTTTTCACGAACTGCGCGATGCTTGTCAGTAAGGTAGATGTATAGTAATCAATAGTGATGGAATCATGAGGTTTCTTATTTGTAGGGAATTTATTCAATATGAACTTAAACCTATGATTAAAATCTTTCACTTTCTCTTTCTGCTCGATCTTAAGATTTCCCATCTCTCTTAACAACATGGCGGGGGTTTTGTCATCAACAAAATTTTCAAGAAATACCTTTTTAAACCTCTTCTAATTCAAGATAGAGTTTAGAGGAAAACTGTGGTACCATACAACCGGTCTTCCATCTAAGGTACATGGAAAAAGTCTACATGCAACATCATCATAATGTACCTCCAACATTTGCAGATGTAGGTAGAAGTTGTCCAAATGATCCTTAATTTCACTGCTTTATCAGGGTCATACTTCGTTAACAACTTTTCTAAGTGTCTTAGCATCTTGTGTAGAACACACGACAATGCAAGTAAGCCCTGAGACATCTAGTCCAGATCTTCGTCTGCCATATCTTCATCTCTGTGTTCCTCCTCTTCGTCAAAATATGATGTACCTTCTTCTTCTTCATCATCACCCATCCCACAAAATGTATCATTTTAGAGTACACTGTTTTCTCCATCACCATTGTTATAAGATGGAGGCTGCTCTAGTTTCTCTACGTTTTCTGTAGACTATGCTAACTCTTCAAGGGCGATTAGGACCAAATCTTCAACTGTTGAAACAACTATCCCAATAGGAGTGATTAGGTTATTCTTTGGGAGATAAGGAATATTGTGCACTCCTAGAATCAATCCAATATCTCTTGCAACTTACGAATTATAGGATGAATGGCCTAGATCTGATCGTAAGATATTTCACAAGTTTGTACAAGCTCGGGATAAGAAGATTCACCAACTTCAAGAATATGAATAGGGAAGGTGCTGGGAATATTTCTTCCTTGACAAAAAGAAGTAGGATTAGAGTGGGTGAATTTATCATCCATAAAAATCTAGCTGCCTCTTTCTACAGCCAAAAATGTTGACGGTGCTAGACCCGCTAACATTCAAGGGGTTTCCCACATATGTGGTCCCAATTAGACACCACACCGTCTAGGATAGGAGCCTCATCCATAATATGTCCCAATTTCTGTTTTCTTAAAGGCGTGCCTTGGCTCTAACTGTCAGCAAGAGAGAGGAGTGAAAATGTGCCTTCGAAAAGCAAGTAAATGTGCATGGTGAGTGTTCAATTGTAGGTGTGTCAAGGTTCTTCTACTGCGGAGGGAGGAAGAGAAGCGAGCCTCTAAGAGAGAGGTAATAATACTACCCTAGGAGAGACACACATGACCAAAAGGATCCGTCTATGGCATTCATTGGAATAGTCCACAAAGATGCGAGGATCATTGCAACCATTACAACACATTCTCAATATGATAAACACTAAAATAACTGAAATAGTTCAACTACTTTAGTACAGGTAAAAACAAACATGAATCATAAACGTTCACATAATAGTCTTACAAATATTCATAATTCATGCATGAATAATGTGCTGGCCATCAAACTTCATATATTAAGTAAACGTCCCATGACACATGTATACATCGAACACACTAGCTCCAATAGTGGAGTGTTGAATCCACCACTTGCTGTTAAAAAGAATTAGCTTCTCTCTCTAATGCCTTATGGGAGGAGCCAAGGTGAAAAGTATTTTTCCCATACAATGGGGGTGTATATATAGCTAATGGGGTGATGCTTCACCTCCCTTGTGACTCTTTGACTACCCTCATGACTGCTTGAATTCCTATGACTTTTCAACTTTACATGACTCTTCATCTTCTATACCTGTCCTTTGGACTTCCACTTTACAATACATTTTGGAATAAGAAATTACATAATCCACAAGAATGATGTGGCATATGATGACTCATGACATGACATGAAATGAAACTGCTGACATGGACTCCTTGATGACATGGAAATGTTAAGACATTCTTGCCACTCCTTACTACATGTCTTCTTGAGAACACTCTTCTGTCCACCTCCATATGGCTTAGAGGCAAGGAGTCTTTAGTGATATCAAGTCTTGAGCTACGACCACAAACTAGTGTCCCTTCGATTTCTCCTTATTGATAATCTTACATAATCAACTACTAAGATATTTTTCAATATGTTTCTCTTCTCCATCTCCTTCTTCATTATATTGTCATGGTATGATAAAGTACCTGCACATGAAATTCACTCATGATAAGACGACATCATTCTGATAAACCCCTAGTCTGAGATGTTGCATGATGATTCACTGTCTGAATTGGAACTGGGTGATAGGCTAAGGGAGAGGCTCAATGACTTCGCAATTATGTCGCTCATGCAGTCAGGAGTGAAGCCTAAGCTTTGAGACTATGCAATGTGTCGTTTAGGCTGGGCTGGCAAGAATATTGTGTAGTTTGGGAGCTCAAGGAGCCCGACTGAGGGGTTGAACAATGATTCTGCCTACTATGCAATTTTGGAAGGTAGAGCAAGCCAGGTGACTGTGCAATTGCGCAACTCAGGAGCTCAAGGGCTAGGCTTGAGGTCTGAGACTATGCAATGTGCAGTGATTATAGGAAATTTCAGCCCAAAAGTGCCCATGATTTTTTCACATAATTTCCATGTCATAATATATAGACTAATCAAAACCCTTTAAATCTAAAAAGAGGTACATGTCCTAAATAATTTTAAATTGTTTAATTTGGGTATCTGTGAAATATTTTATTATTAATTTGGGTATTCGTGAAATATTTTATTAATGTTATTTACCTACCTTACCCATATGAATTAGAATATCGAAAAAATAATTAATGCAATGTAAATCTTGATATTAGTGAAAAATATAAATAAAAATTCCAAGCCCATTTGACATTAATAACCATGCCCCAAAAAAACACTAAAAAAATGTTAAATACAAAAAATATATAAAGAGTTATATAGTTAAATAGTTAAAAAAAATTCAAGAATGGGAAAACTACCAACAAAAAATATATAAAATATATAGTTAAATAGTTAATTTTTTAATATATAAAATAGAAAAAAATATTTAAATATAAAATAGTTAAGAAAATTATTTCAAAAAGGACAAATTACTAGATTCCACCAAAAATATAAAATATATAGTTAAATAGTTAAAAAATGTATTCCATAAAGGACAAATTACCGGATTCCCACCAAAAACTACATTCCGGGCAAAAGTGTGGCTTCAATAGACAATGTCATTAAAAAAACAAACAATTAATATAGGAAAAATGAACACAAAGAATTAATAAGAAGCCAACAAGTTCACAAATAATTATCAAGATAGGAAAATCAACATTAATCTACAAAAGCAGTGATTTTCCAACAAAAAGTGGTGTATAGGCCTCAAGGCCCAAAAACGAAGATGCCAAAATTTTGTATAAAGGGAAAATCATAGTTTGCAAAAGGTTGGGACCCAGGTGGGACTTGGGGCTAGGTGGAAAATGATGTGGGTCCTTGGGCTAACATGGTTCCATGGGGGATGTCATGTGGTAGTCAAATTCAACACTTTAAACGAGCCAAGTGGGACAAAAATTTATGACATGTGGTTCTCCGGAAGGAGACCACATGGACTATGTGACATAAGCATGATGCCACCTTATGTTGACATCACCCTAATAGTTTTCAAAGGATCCCAGCTAGAAAACCCCAGGGAATTTATATCTCGAAGAAAAAAATAGTTTCCCAGTAACTAACGAAGAAGGGGGATTTTGTCCCAGGGATTTGGTAAGGTGATGTCAACATGATGCCACCTTGGCATGATGTCAACCCAACAATTTCAGGAGGAGAATGACAAGGATACCCTGAGAATTTATGTTCTGGGAATCAGAGATATTCTTGGCCTACGATGGAGATATTCTCGACATTTAATGGAAGGAGTTATGTCCCAAAATTTTGGGCAAGATAATGTCAAAATGATGCCATCGTGGAACGATTTCACCCCAAATGTTTTGTGCACACACCCTTGAGTTTGTATTGGGGAAAAAGGGTTGGATTTAGGTGGCATGCCACAAGGGTGCGCCATGACAACACCTTAAGCACACCAATATCATATGGACCAGTCAAGGTATGACATGGTGGCCATATAAAGTACCATGTGGGCACTATATGGGGAGCACATGGGTGTCACGTGGAAAAATGTGGCGACATGGTAAGAGATCATTGGCCAAATATTTAAATGGCCATGTATTTTGATCCAGGAGTCAAATTTGGGAAAATTTTATATCACCATAAATCTTTTGATGAGAAAAACAAAATGGGGATGTTTATTTTTGGTTTTGAGGAGTTTTAAAATTGACAAAATGTTATGATCCCGTTTCCATAATAAGACATTGGAGGTCGGTTAAATGATAGTAATGCCTCCTTCTACCCCTAATATTGGCTAAGGATGGAAAGGGGTATGTTACATAGCGATATAACAACAAATATTCAACACTAGACCTTTGGAAATAAGATAACGCTCTAGAACATGTGATAGGTCTAAAAGCTTGGTTGCCTTATGCATTGATGATATGTGATGCTTGTAACTGTATTGCTTGTGTAATATGCATATATTATGTTAGTACTAATTTTGACATGATTTTTTATTATTGGATGTTCTAACATGAGGAATAATTTTTAATCTAGCCTTCCACTGACAAACTCACAGTAACAAGCCAAGGTGATGATTTATATTATGCACCTATATTTTGTTTAATCTAACAATTATGTGTGTGTATGAAAACACATTAAGAAGACATTAAGAGGCAGGTTCCCATGATTGGGTGGATACATTGAGAAGCTTAAGGGCTGAAATAAGGAGTCGTAAGGTTGATAATGAAAGGCTAGTCAGGGCATAGGAAAGGCAAGCTAAGGTGAATGTTGTCATACTGCAAAACCTCTCAGACCTACATAGACAAAAGCAACATGAGTTGTGAGCTAGCCATAAGATCAGGTAGAGCTCTTAAGGACAAGAAGAAAATACTAATGGAGAAAATGAGAGTAGATCCAGAAAAGGCATAGGTTGTAAAGCGAGGACATAGTGAGGGGAGATACTCTATTGGATACTCTAGATGGAAGGACAAGCACCCATGTGAAGAAATATAGTGATACTAATAGAAGACACCCTTCATAGGAGGATGGAGAAGAGCATATGCCTGAAGGGTTCAAGAAACCCAAGCCTCTTGCATAGGCCAAGCCTCCTACATAGGCCAAGCCTCCTACATTTTATGGTGAGGTGAAGAAAGCAAAGGATGTTGAGGCATAGTTTCTTGGAATGAATAATTTATTTAGTGTCGACAACTAATTTGAGAACATGAAGGCAAAGGTGGCTACCTTTAGCTTGCAGGGCAAGGAAAATACCTCGCAGGAGGATATGAAGAATGTGAAAGATATAAAGGAGGAAGAACTATCCTGAAAGGATTTTAAGGGATACTTCATGAAAAAATACCTTTATGAGAGGCATTTTGACAATACTTAAAATCAAAATGCGGGAAATTTTAGATGAGGAATACACCACCAAATTCGTGGAGCTGCTAAGATATGTGCCCTACCTCAAGGATGAGAAGGAAAAAGTTCAGAGCTACATCAGTGGACTGCCATAGTCATTTAGAGACAAAATTGAGTTTGATGAGATATGGACGATTGAGGATGTGATCATGAAATTAAAACACTATTATGACTAGTCAAGGTGTAGGCCGAAGTTTAATATTGCTTGGAAGACAAAAGACTGTGTCAATTTCAAAGGAAAGAGGCATGGAATTGTAGGACTGTGTCTTGAAGGAAAGAAAAAATCTTCACCACCACAGATAGAGGTGAGACCCAATATAAATTTAACCTTATAAAATAAAGGCCACATTACCCAACCTGCAAGAGAACAAGGTAGAGGTGATGGAAGATAACCCCTAAAATGTTGGACTTGAGAGGAGAACCATCAGAAAAGGGACTATCCCTAGCAAAGGAACACTAGCTCAATAATTTTCAGTGCATGAGAAGCTCATACTATGAGGGATATGGCCTAGAAAATGCCCATAATTTATGCAATGGTGGATAATAGACAAGATGACCACCATGTATCCATTATCGAAATGGAAGGTACAATCTGTCAGTAAAACTTCTTTGTTTTAGTTGATCTAGGATTTAATTATGGCTACATTATCCCAACACTCATTGAACAATGTTATTTAGCCAAGGAGGAACATAAGGAATTGTGGTTGGTCCAATTAGCCACAAGAACAAAAAGGAGAGCAAAGTATTGGGTCAAATCCCACCTCTTTATATTGAGCAGTATGCATAGGGTTGCCAATTTTAATGTACTTCCTTTGGGTGCCTATGTTGCACTATTAGGAATGAAATGGTTCACCCTTCATAGAATGAAGTTCGATTGTTTAGAGAATTTGATTGGATGCATTAATGGGGCTGGAGAAAGAAGAAAATTCTAAGGGAAATTTAAACCGATATAAGTGAGGCTAATTATAGCTATGCAGACCAAGAGGAGTTACAGAAGGTGGTGCACAATGTTTGTTGTTAAAATTTACAACAATGTTGAAGTTAATGGTAGTGTTGAGGATGATGGTCATGACAATCTATTGGAGCAACCGATCTTGAAACAATTTTAATATGTGTTTCTAGAGGAGATCATTGATTTCCTCCCCACAAAGATGTAGATTTTTCCATTGATATCTTACGAAGGGAAACATCGACATCCAAGGCTCCATATAGAATGTGAAATCCATAGTTAATTAAGTTGAAGCTACAACTCAAACAAATGTTAGACAAAGGGTACATAAGGTTGATTGCATCACCTTGGAGAGAACTAATATTGTTCTCAAAGAAAAAGGATGTCACACTTAGGTTGTCCATAGATTACCGACAACTTAACAAGGTCACCATCAAGAATAGATACCCTTTTCCATAAATTGATCACTTAATCAATCAATTGTGGGGAGCATAAATATTTTCAAAGATTGATATCAGGTTTGGTTATCACTAGGTGTGTATTAAATATGATGAAAGTTTTAAGTAAACATTCCAAATAAGGTATGGGAATTATGAATTCATGGTTGTGCCATTTGGGCTTATAAATTCACTTGACACTTTTATGGGTCTGTTGAAAAATGTTTTGCATCCTTAGACAAGTTTTTAGCAGTATTTATTGATGATATAGTGGTTTACTTAAAATCCAAGGAGGAGCATGAAGAACACTTGGCTGTGGTGTTGAAATGATTGAGAAAGCACAAGTTATACACAAAACTAAGCAAGTGTGAGTTCTTCCAGTGACAAATTCACTATTTGGGACACATTTTCTCAAAGGAGGGAGTGGTTGTCGACCCATAAAATATTAAGGACACCATGGAGTGGCCATCGCCAAGAAACTTGGCTAAAACAAGATTAGTTATGGGGATGGAAGATTATTACAGGAGGTTCATCAAGAAATTGTCTAAGATTGGCTATCTAATCACAACGTTGCAAAAGAAAGGGAAGAAATTTGAATGGACAACTGTATGTACTACAAGCTTTGAGTAATTGAACATTCACTCACCCATGCACTAGTCTTGAGAATAACATACCTAAATAAATATTTTGTGTTTTGCACAGATGCCTGCATAGAAGGAATTGGTGGAGTCTTAATGCAGGAAGGCCAAGTATTTTTTCATGAATCAAAAAAATCGAATGGGCATGAGAAAAACTATGTAACTCATGATCTAGAGCTAGCAATAATAATTCATGCATTAAAGATGTGGAGACAATATCTCCTTGGAAGGAAGATCACTTTGATGAGATACCATGGAGGAATGAAGTATTTTTTCGATCAACCCAAAATAAATGATAAACAAGCTATATGGATGGCTACACTCAATGAATTTGACTTTGAGATCAAATACATTAAGGGAAAAGAAAACAAGGTTGTTGATGCACTCAACAAGAAGGTGTAATGTGCCACTTATCGACCATAAGTTATTATAGGATTGATCTCAAGGAAATAATAAAATTGGATGGTTAAGAAGATGAACAATGTCGACAACTAAAATAAAAGTTACAATAAGAACTAGGAAGGGTGAAGGACAATGATTTCACTTTCTCTGGGGATGGATTGGTAAGATTTAAAAGTAGGGGGTATGTTCCAAATAAGAGTTACTTGAGGAAGCTCATATTAAAATAATTCCATACAAAGACATATTCCGGTCACCTAAGCTACCATAAGACACTAACATCCATCAAAAGGTTTTATTATTGGCTTGATTTAAAAAGGGAAATGGTTGATTTTAATTCAAAATGCATATAATTTCAACAAGTGAAGGCCAAGTAGAAGCACCTAGCTATACTGTTACAACCTATTCCCATTCCAAAGTGTGTTGGACACCTAATCGTAAAGGGTTAGCGTGGAAGCCGAATGGACAAAGCAGTCCAAGAGACCTTGGGATGTGAATCCCAACGGTCACATAATGTACCATAAATATACATCATTTGTGAATAAAAAATGCAATGCATGTTTTATCTTTCCTATTCTTTGTCGATGTCCATGTCTGTTTAACATGGTATCAGAGCCATGATGTGTGGCCTGTTTTCCCTAAGCAACTATGTAGTTGCCTTGAATAGTGCTGGCCTGTTTAAATCTGCCTCCTTGTTCTTCTGAATACCTCTGACCGTCATAAACGTTTACAAGGAAAAAGAGCATCATTACATCTGCTCCATATTCCATTACCTGCTCCATACAGTACGCTGCCTCTGCCACACCTGCGCTGCACCTCATTACTAAACGCTGGTCAGTCACCTGTTCTGACATTACTGAAACTCTGCCAAGTCTGAAAGCTGCATACCAAACTTCTGAGAGAGTGAAACGAGTGGTTGAAGGTAACGCTGAGCGGATATCAAGGAAAAAAAAAAAAACGCTGCTGATGGCGTAACTCCGGAGGAAGCATCTGTTGCAGCTTACAGTTTGGACACGCGAACTCTGTAATTCCAGCAGACTTGGAGACATGATAGCATGCAATGAATTCGTGGAGTGCTAGAGCAGAGAAATGATGTTATTGTTGATGATGTCCCATCAAATAAAGTTTGATTTCAATTTTGTTTAATGGGCACCACATTAAAGGTTATAATGGGAATCACTGAATTGATATTGGTATTATGAGACTCGATATTAGATTAATTATTGGTTTGGTGGAGCGGCATTCGCAGGAGTTGGGTGACAAGCCCTAACGAACATCTGGCACAACATTTACCTAAGAACTGAAACGCCTGGTAACGTAACTGACAGCAGTAGCGCCAGTGCTGAATTGAAACGCCTGGTAATGTATGGTCTGAGAGCTAACGTATGGTAACGTGTGGTATGGTAACGTATACCAGGAATGTGCATTCGGAACGCAGTGCTCTTCGAATTTTTTCATGACATTCTATAGCTGGAAGCTGGATTGACGTTTGAAAAAAAAAACCGCAGCTCTACTTTTACCTTGGGGTTCAGAAGATGCGATTTCAGTATTGCCATCATTCAGAGGCCCCTTTCTGAGGTCATTGAATTGACGGGGCTAAATATTGCACTTGTAAAAAGCTGATTCCCCTACACGCTAGTTCCATTTCACCTTCGTCAAAGGTAGATATCGGTAGCAAAAATTCAAGCTAGGCTTGGGGAGAGAATGGGATAATATCCTGAGCCGGCCCTCATTCATCAGAAATACTCTCGTCAAACAATTACTGGGTTCAGGTCTGGACTGTTGGGGAGGCAGGTTGCATGGTCACTCAGCTACGAGAGTACTTCAACACGTCGGTGGTAGTATCAGAGTTTAAAGCTGTGCCTCCGACAGTTGCACAAAAGAAGAAGGCCTGGTCGTAGTCACCACTGTGGCAGAGCAAAATGGGGAAATCGAAGCAAAACCTTATGCCTGGTCTTGTCCTCACTATTTGAGTTAAACACGCCAAATGCACCAAGCTTCGTGGATATTTCGTGCCATGTTTTGGTTTGAACAAAGGGTGTCTGTATATCTGTTGTTTCCATTGACTGGAGCTTGTATTTTTGGGCTTGTGGCTTGTATGAAGGGTGACCGTATATATGCTGTTTCCGTTGACCGACCATATCTATCTATGGGTTTTATATCGTATACTTGTGTTTCGATATAAGTTCCGTCACGCATCAAAGCAGAACAAAGTTCTCCATTTTTGAGTTGCCTTCTGTTTGTGGTTGTGATTGGAGAAGTCAAAGGGTTTGAGATTCCAGTTTGGTGACCAGGCGATTTTGCGAGGCAACACGGTTTGGTAACTGGAGCATGAGTTGACGAGAGTCAGTGTGAGAAAATCCACATGTGTTGTAGCAGCGTGGGGAGGCAAGGTCGTTCAAGGAGACCTGCGGCTACTATGGGGCGCATCCAATGTATTTACTCCTGATTTGACCGAGACTCCTTGCTATTTTGGACCATTTGTTGCCTAGCTCTGGAAAGACAAGTAGTCTTTCTAGACTCATTATGAGTTTGAGCAATCAGATTTTGGTAAGGTGGAGTAAGAATCATTGGAAGACTTATTGCCTGGATCTTGCTTGACTTCTCAAATCCCATCTCTAAGTACAGACCTTTGAGTAGTTCAGGTGAAAAGTTCAACTCGTCAAATGTCTTTGCTGAAGTATAAGGATTGTCACCAGCAGTGACCACTCTGATATTCAAGTCTT
>APFE031328377.1:0-25384 GCA_000404065.3 Pinus taeda | reverse complement strand
GAAAAATCGTCTTTTCCGTCGTAGTCCTCGGAGAGATCTTTCCAACGGGCTATCATGCGCGTCAAACGGAGATAAGACGACCAATTCGCGACCCCGGGAAGTTGATGTACCAACTTAACCAAAAACGGGGCCCACAATTTGGCGTTTCATCTTCCACGGTTAGGTTTTGGAATGTGAAGGGTTTTTCCATTGTTTCTCAACAATAAATAGGCCTTTGAGCCTCATTGTAACACAGTTCAGAGGCATGTAGCCACACATCTCTTCTCAGAGATAAGCTACCATCGCCCTAGCTGGTTTATTTCTATTTCCGGTTGTAAGCATATTCCAGTATTTTCCATTAATGAAATGAAGTATTATTTCCGCTGCATCTTTGTGTATATGGTTATCTCTGTATTTTATTGCGTTCCTGTTTAAATCTGGATCACAACAGCTACTAATGCATAGAACTTGGCCGAGTGGAAGAAGTGTGTGGCGAAGGCAAGGCGGATAATTGTTGAGGGAGTTCAAAAAAATATTGTTTTGAGTCTCCATGGAAAGGAAGCCTCGCATGCTATGTGTAAAAAATTGTCGGACTTGTATCAGAATAGTAGTGATCAAAGGAAGTTGGCACTAGAGGATAAACTTTGTAAAATCGAGATGGAGAAAGGTGAGACGATTCCGAAATACTTGACCAAGTTCACTCAATGTCAGGATGAACTTGGATGTGTTGGAATCACGGTTGCCGAGGAGGATATGGGGTGCCTTGCTCTTCTTGGACTCCCAAAGGGTTGGCATAGTTATTAGGACTCTGTCAATGGTCGGGAGAAGCTTCCAGATTGGAAATGACTATGGTCAGATTTGATGCAGGATGAGATCAAGAGGAACACTAGGGATGGCTCTTCATCAAAGACTGATGATGAAGAGAATTGTGCCTTAGAAATTAAGGCGAGGAAGGGGAAAGGTAAAATATCCCATTCCAAATCAAATTCTTATCATGGAGGTAAGAAGAAGGACATAACGAAAGTTAAATGCTTTCATTGTCACAAGATGGGACACTTTGCTACAAATTGTCTATTGAAGAAGTCCAAGGAGAATTCCTCAGGAGGAGCAGTGGATGAGGGTTTGGCCTCCCAATTTGAATTGGAATTTTCCCTCATTGTGTGCATGGTGTCTTCAATGATGGGAAGTGTTTGGTAGTTAGACAGTGGAGCTTCATTCCACATGACTGGCAATAAAGAGTTATTCAGTGAACTGGAGGAGAAATATCTCAAGATGCATATACGGATTGGTGATGACGGTAAGTATAACGTTACTAGTGTGGGCACTATTACTTTTCTAAGGGAGAATGTAGCTCCACTCACCTTGAAGAATGTTATGCATGTACCCGGAATGATGAAGATCTTGGTATCCATTGCCATGATTGAGGATAGAGGCTATGATGTGATCTTTTAGAAAGGAAAGGCGTTCCTTCAACACATAGCCATGGGTCAAGTAAAGAAGATAAGGATTCAAGTTTAGAATCTCTATAAGATATAGGTAGAGGATTGTACTGCTTTGAGTTCAAAAGCGGAAAATATTTTGAGCCGAGACATCAGCGAGTTGTGGCACGAGTGATTGGGCCACTTTCATCATGGGGCTTTGAAGATATTGTAGCAAATCTCTACCGATATTCCTAAAGGTACGCTTGAGCAAGTTGATACATGCAAGGGTTGTACTTTGGGAAAATACACCAAGTCTTCCTTTGGAGACAAAGACAGTCGAGCAGAGTCTATTATGGAAAGAGTCCATTCAGATGTGTGTGGACCATTCTCGACAGCATACATGGAAAAACACAGGTATTATGTTATATTTGTTGATGACTATTCTCGTAAATGTTGGGTATTTTTTATGCAGAAAAATGATCAAACTTTCACAAACTTTTGTGAGTTATAAGAATTGGTAGAGGAAGAGTCTAACAAGAGGGTTAAAGCTCTATGAAGTGATAATGGTGGTGAGTATGTCTCTAATGAGTTTAATAACTTCTGTACAATGGAAGGGATTAAATGAGAGTTGACGACACCCCATAATCCTCAATAGAATGGGGTTGCCGAGAGGAAGAACAAGAGCATAGTAGGGGCAACAAGGGTGATGTTGCATGATCAAGGCCTACCACTACACTTAGGGTTGAGGCATGCAACACAATGGTTTATGTTCAGAACCATAGCCCACATCAGATACTTGAGATGAAGACACCAAAGGAGGCTTATTTCGGTAAGAGGCTATATGTTGGTCACTTCAAGCTTTTTGGGTCATCGGTTTATTTCCATGTGACCAAAGATGCACAGAAGAAGCTTAAGCCAACAACATAGTTGGAGATCTTTGTGGGGTATACTAATACACCCCACAACTATCGAGTGTACATGCCAACCAGTCAGATGACAATGCTTCGCAGGGATATCAGGTTCGATGAGGAGATGGCCATGTGAGTATCCCTTGAGAGGTAGCTTGAGCTAAATGCAGATGAAGAGATTTTAGCTCCTAAGGTTGAGGGGCCTCAGATTGATGTGGAATAACCACATGTAGAGGTTTAAATATTGGAGACATCCACTTGGGTAGAGTATTCCAGAGAGGGAAGAAAGCACACTAGAGAGGCTGATAGATTGTTGGATGATGCATGGGAGAATGTGGGGGTACCCTCTTCTCAACACAGAAAAAGGAGATCACCAGAAAGGTACACTGGATACATGGCACTTATGGGTGCATGTGTTGTGACAAAGCCATCTTCCTTTAAGGAAGAAGTGCAATAGCTAGTTTGGGTTGATGCAATGGTGGAGGAGTATGACTCCATTGTTCGAAACAATGTTTGGGATGTGGTCCCAAGACTAGAGGACAAGTCAATTGTGAGCTCCCATTGGATTTACAAGGTAAACCAAGATGTAGATGGTAGTGTGGAGAAGCATAAGGCTAGATTTATGGCATGTGGCTTTTCATAGGTAGAGGGGATTGACTATGATGATACCTTTGCCCCTATTGCAAGGTACTCATCAATCAAATCTATTTTGGCACTATCAACACATATGGGTTGGAAGATCCATCATATGGATGTGAAGACTGCCTTCCTCAATGGCATGATTAAGGAATAGGTGTACATAGAGCAGCTTGAAGGTTTTGAAACCTTGGACCATGAGTCACATGTGTCCCAACTCAAGAGACCATTGTATGGGTTGTAGCAAGCACCCCATGCTTGGTACACTAGGATAGATAACTACTTCACCTCGATGGGCTTCACGAAGAGTGAAGCGTATGTGAACTTGTATCACATAGTGGTGGAATGTAAGCTGTTGATCATTGTAATTATGTAAATGATCTTATATTGACAGGTGATGAGAATCTCATCAAATCTTGCAAGGAGGAACTTGAAAGGGAGTTTGAGATGAAGGACATGGGGCTTATGCATTACTTTCTTAGCATGGAGGTATGACAAAGAGATGGGGAGTTGTTTGTATCTTAGGGCAAGTATGCCAACGAGATACTCAAGATATTCCACATGGAGAGTAGTAAACCCATGGAGACTCCTCTAGCTGGTAACTGGAGGAAGGAGGATGATACTTCATGGGAAGTAGTGGAAGCTATTGTTTACAAGAAGCTTGTGGGTTCACTCATGTACTTGGTGAACACACAACCGAATATGTGCTATGCAGTTAACCAACTTAGTCAAGCGATGGTTAGGCCTATCAAGCTGCATTGGAAGGCGAAAAAACATGTATTGATATACCTTAGAGGAACTACTCAGTTTGGGTTATGGTACAAACGAATAGAGGGAGTGAAGATTTGATCCAAAATGGATCTAACATAGACTTTTAAGTCTATGAATTTTCCTCACAGAGGAAAAATGATAGTCAAAGGATTCTCTTGGAAATAGTCTCATTGCATAGATCTCTTCATTCTAGATCTACTGCAATTTGAATGGACCAGAATGGACTTCGGATGAAGAAGTTATTACAAAAAGAAGATTGCTCATTATCCTTAGAAAAGAAGGCAAATCCTTATGAAAATGGGCTTAAGGCTTTATATCCGTTCCTTAAGGAAATCACATTAGAAAGGTTCAAAGGGTGGAGCAGCAGGCCTTAAGGGCTCCCTAATAGCAATCTCTGATATATCGCATCGAAGGAAGGCCTTCATGTGATATCAGAACTTGGGCAGAGTGACTTGCGATTGCGATGAATCGGCGATTGGCGAACGACGATCGGGATCACAACCATACAAAGGGCCATTGACATATGCGATGATGTGATCGTATCTGGATCGTTGGACCACAAGTTTGATCAGATGGTGGAGGATCAATGGCGCACATCGCATTTATGTTGTGTTAAGTCCATGGACTGGAGATCCTGCCTATTGTAATTGCAATTTGCAATTAGGGCACGGACCCGATAGGATTATAAACACGATTGTATATTATTTGAAATCCTGATTTACAGGATTTCTTTGTATTTCCGTGTAATGGGCCATTTATTGGGTTTTAAGCATTCCACCTATGCGATTGCGATTTGCAATGATAGGACAGACCTGAGAGGGTTATAGATGCGATTGCATTCCATTTGAAGTCTGCGCTTAAGGCCCATGATGGGTTTTTCTGGGTATTTCGTTGTATTTCCGTTCCAAATGAAGAATGCATTATTTCATGGATTTTGTTCTAGAAAGAGGCCGCTAGTTCATTTCCATTTGGAAACAACCATCACACCTGTGCCATGCTATGAGTAGGCATTTATGTAATAGGGATGTGTTGTAGAAGAGGCATAGTCATGAGCCACAAAGCTAGATGGCTAGTCGCAGAGCCAGAGAGCCAAAGGGCCAGTTGAAGAGACAAAGGAATGATTGCACACAGAGTAATGGACAGGAAGCCGCAGAGTTGGAGGACTCCTCAAAGGCCAGAGAGCCAAGCAAAGAAGCTAGTTTTTCCCTTCAGAGAGCTGATAGAGGCAAAGCCACCAGAGGTTGGAGGCAAAGTCGCAGTTCTAGAGAAAGCTAGAGAAGCCACTAGAGGATGGGGGTGATGGAAAAGGGGATATTCCTCAGAGAGCTGAGCGTAGAAGAGTTGCAAAGTTAGAGAGATGAACATAGTAGAGTTGCAAAGCCTGAGAGCCTGAGAGCCTGAGAGCCAAAGAGCCAGAGGGCAGACAAAGCTACAAAACAACAAAGAGATCAAATGATCAAGCTGTTACTGTTGTCCAAAGTGTGTTGAAGACAAAAGAAGGTATTCTAGAGATGAAAAAATAACTCTAAGGGAGTTGGTGCAAGCTAGAGCTCAAAATAGCTCAGAGCGCTGATTGAAGGAGTCTAGTCCAGAGAAGCCTAGATATGTCTGAAGAGTTTGGAAAACTAGGGATAAGATGGTATTCTAAACCCATAGGTTCAGTTGTAAACCAATGGAGTTGAGTGTGGAACTTGTAAAAGAAAGATTACCATAACCCCAGACAGCCTAGTCGAGTTGATTAGAGCTCAAGGAGACGTAGCCCAAGATATCAGGGTGAACTCCATATTAAGCTTTTTGTCTTATGGTTTGTTTACTTGCTGCATCTTGTTGCTATGTGTATGATGTTTGTTTGCTGCACTGTTTCACTGTTATATGTTGGATATTAGTTTAAGCAAATAAACTTAAGGAATTTGGTTAGTTAAAGGCAAACTAAAAGCATACACCTATTTCAAGTTCTTTTAATTTCACAAATTGTCAATCATAAGCATAGATCTTGGGAATATATAAGCTTTAGAGTAGGAGAGGTTCTTGTAAGATGACAAGAAGCCTTTAGTGCCCCATTTTCAGATCAGGTGGTGTCAGAGCCCAAAGGTTGATTAACCCCACCTTCAAAGAAGGTGGTACCAGAGCCCAAAGGTTGATTAACCCCACCTTCAAAGAAGGTGGTACCAGAGTTGGTTATATCTGAGCTGGTTATATCATAATTGGTTATATCAGAGCATCAAGTTGATTAACCCCATATTCAAAGAAGGTTATATCAGAGTTGGTTATCCTAGAGCAGGTGGTATCATGATGCAAGTGGTATCAGTATATGCTTGTTTGACTTGAAGGTGTTTAAACAGTCAAGGATTGATTGTTTGATTGTTGTAAACTGTCAATTGTTTGAGTTTGTAGAGGTGAAAGCTACTGATAGCTAAGTCTAGGAGAGGACATGAAGGAAGAAAGGCTAAAGGCATTCTTCTTTTCCCAAAGGACCTCAAAGCAATCCTTGAAGCACAAGAAGTTTGTTGAAAAATGTTACTTGAATAAGCCCTTTGTTAATCTTATTTGAAGTTATTTTGTTCATTTTGATAATGACAACTCCTACAAGTGAGTCCTCAAATTCTTCTTTCTTCACAAGAGTCTTTGATGAAGACATGAAGCAAGAATTGTTCACCATGATGGATATGGTGAGAGAAATGTATGAGGATGGAAGGAAGAGCATCATACTTAGAGAGAAATTGAATTCCATGAAGGAAGAGAAGCAGTTGCTTTCCGACAAATTGCAAGAAATGGAGAGGCAACTTCATATTGCAAATATGAACCTAGAAAGGATGCATGAGTTGGAGACACAACTCTTTGTTGCCAAGGAAGCCTTAGTCAAGTATGAGCTTGAAGAAGAGGTAAATAATTCCAATTTGTCTTCAATTTCCTCTAAGAATGTTTACATTGGTTCTTTTGAAAAAGATACCAGAGGCATAGTTCCAAGTTAATGTCCAAGATGGGCTATGAAGGAAACGGCTTGGGCAAACATGCACAGGGTATTGTTGAGCCAATAATGGTTGAGGAAAGGCCTAAGTATTTGGGTCTTGGCTATGGAAAATCTTATGGAGAAAGTTCCAAAGCTGCCATGAAGACAAATGAAACAATTCCAAGAAGGAGTTTCATTGCAAGTCTTCTACCTCAAGATTGTGAAGATTGTATTCTTGGGGAATGAAATAGTGTGAAGCATGCTTTGTAGAAACAAGGTGTATATCAGCATATACTTGAGCCAGAGAGTTGTGGAAACTCTAACAACATTGAAGAGGTTGATGTTGTTCCAAAGGGAGATACTTCTTCATTTAATTCACCTCCTCATGAAGGCAATAAAGGTGAAAGAGAAAGGTATAAATATGGTTCTAACCATATTCCTTTTGATTATGTTTAGCATGGTAAATTTCCATATAAGCATGGGAAAATAATTGCATGTTCCTTTTGTGGTTTGGATAACCATAGTGTTTCTAGATGTTGGAAGAGAATGGCCGCATACAGGAAACTTTTGAAGGAAAGGAAGCAAAAAGCCAAAGGTCCATTGGACAAGGCAAATCATGCTATCAAGAGGATGCCCATGTGTTGCACTTACTGCCATAAGCAAGTACACATTGCTGCAAAATGTTGGACTTTGAATCCAATAATGCTTCCACAAAACTTGAAGAAGGCGGAAAGAGAAAATGGCAGGAATGGAAAGAAAGATTCCATGATTGATGTGTTTCAAGATGATTCACATGTTGATGTTGATGTGCAGACAAAGGTAGCACCTTTGAAATGTATTGGTAAGAAATGGTTAGAGTTCTTATCCAATTAAGATTGCATGTCTATTGATATAATTCATCTATTTGCATTTATTTGTTAATGAGATGCAAGTTGCAGTTTTTTACCAAGAAGGTGAATGGAAAAGTTGAGTAGGAGACTCACTTTATTGCTACAACATTATATTTCATTTCAGCTTCGAAAGTACAACGTACTTAAGCGAAAGTTGAAAGATGAAATGCATGCATAAGCTTGATATGCATGAACCCAGGGATGTTGATGATTTCCTTGCATTTGAACATGTATGTGTGATTAACTTGAAGGGTTGATTGATTTGTTTTAAGCATGCATGTAATGTTAATGTTGAATTGGAAAAATTTGATTTGGTCTCCAAGATGGAGATAATGATGAAGTGTTTCATCTTTGAAAAAGAACTTTAGGATCAATTGTTTCTTTTTCTACATGCTTGACTTGAAGGGTCAATTGCTTTAAAGGCATGTTTTGTTGGCTTGCTATCTAGTCACTCATTTGTATGCAGATGTAAAGACATGGAGGTGTTCACAAGATGTGAAATATATTTCTTTTGTTGAAGTAGGAGTTTAGGCCATCTAGTTGTTGTCTGTAATCCTGTTGTTGTCAACAATTGTTGTTGACAGTATGTCAAACACGTACAAGTGAAAATTTTGTGAAGCAGATGTAACTTCACATTGGTTTTGAGCCACCTTGGATCAATGATAAAGTCAGAGAAGTTCAAACTATCTTCTGTGACCTTTTCAGTTCTTCCCAGGAGGACAAACACATCTAGGAAGGGAGTGTTCAAAGGTTTTGGTTCAGAGGCAATATGCAAGGCAACTGTATGGAGGCTGAAAGAACATGGTGAGGTACTCTCATTTACTATTCAGATTAATATATCAGTCTTTTGGAGTCCAAAACCTTTTTAGTGGGAAGGCATGATCCAAAATGGATCTAACATAAACTTTTAATTTTATGAATTTTCCTCATAGAGGAAAAATGAAAGTCAAAGGATGCTCTTGGAAATAGTCTCATTGCATAGATCTCTTCATTCTGAATCTACTGCAATTTGAATGGACCAGAATTGATTTTGAATGAAGAAGTTATTGCAAAAAGAAGATTGCCCATTATCCTTAGAAAAGCAGGCAAATCCTTATGAAAATGGGCTTAAGCCTTTATATGCATTCCTTAAAGAAATCACATCGGAAAATTTCAAAGGGTAGAGAAACAGGCCTTAAGGGCTCCCCGATAGCAATCTTTGATATATCGCATCAGAGGAAGGCCTTCATGTGATATCAGAACCCGGGCAGAGCGACTTGCGATTGCGATGAATAGGTGATTGGCGATTGGTGATTGGGATCACAACCATACAAAGGGCCGTTGACATATGCGAAGATGCGATCGTATCTGGATTGTTGGATCGCAAGTTTGATTGAGCGATGGAGGATCAATGTCACATATCGCATCGCTGTTGTGTTAAGTCCATGGACCAGAGCTCTTGCCTGTTACGATTGTGATTTGCGATTAGGGCACGGTCCTGATAGGATTATAAATACGATTGCATATTATTTGAAATCCAGATTTACAGGATTTCTTTGTATTTCTGCGTAATGGGCCATTTCTTAGGTTTTAATCATTCCGCCTATGTGATTGCAATTTGCGATGATAGGACGAACCCGAGAGGGTTATAGATGCAATTGCATTCCATTTTAAAGTTGGGCTTAAGGCGCATGATGAGTTTTTCTAGGTATTCCTTTGTATTTCCATTTCAAACGAAGAATGTGTTATTTCGTGGATTTTGTTTTGGAAAGAGGTCACTGGTTCATTTCCATTTGGAAACAACCATCACACCTATGCCATGCTTTGAGCAGACGTTTCTATAACAGGGATGCGTTGTAGAAGACGCAGAGCCATAGAGCCAAAGGGCCAGTCAAAGTGACAAAGGAATGATTGCACATAGAGAAATGGATGGGAAGCCACAGAGTCAGAGGACTCCTCAAAGGCCAGAGAGCCAAGCAAAGAATCTAGTTTTTCCCTTCAGAGAGCTGATAGAGGCAAAGCCACCAGAGGTTGGAGGCAGAGCCATAGTTCCAGAGAAAGCTAGAGAATCCACCAGAGGTTGGCGGTGATGGAAAAGGGGTGATTCCTTAGAGAGCTGAGCATAGCAGAGTTGCAAAGCCAGAGAGCTGAACACATCAGAGTTGCAAAGCCTGAGAGCCAGAGAGCCAGAGAGCTAGAGGGTAGGCAGAGCCAGAGAACAACAAAGAGATCAAATGATAAATTTATTGATGATGTTCGAAGTGTGATGAAGACAGAAGAAGGTATTCTAGAGATGGAAAAATAACTATGAGGGAGTTGGTGCAAGCTAGAGCTCAAGATAGCTTAGAGCGCTGATTGAAGGAGTCTAGTCCAGAGAAGCCTAGATTTGCCTGCAGAGTAAAGACAACCAGGGATAAGATGGTATTACAAACCCATAGGTTTAGTTGCAAACCAATGGAGTTGAGTGTGGAACTTGTAAACAAAAGATTACCATAACCCCAAAGAGCTAAGTCAAGTTGATTAGAGCTCAAGGAGACATAGCCCAAGATATCAAGGTGAACTCCATATTAAGCTTGTTGTCTTATGGTTTGTTTACTTGTTGCATCTTGTTGCTATGTGTATGATGTTTGTTTGCTACACTGTTTCACTGTTATATGCTACATATCAGTTTAAGCAAATAAACTTAAGGCATTTGGTTAGTTAAAGGAAAACTAAAAGCATACACCTATTTCAAGTTCTTTTAATTCCGCAAATTGTCAATCATAAGCATAGATATTAGGAATATATAAGCTTTGGAGTGGGAGAGGTTCTTGTAAGATGACAAGAAGCCTTTAGTGCCCCATTTTCAGATCAAGATGCAAGGCTTCACTTATGCAGATTGGGTAGAGAGTCCATTCGACAGGAAGAGCACATCGGGAGGGATCTTTAGTAATGGGTTAGTGGAAGTTTCTTGCTACAACAGGAAACAAAGATCGGTTGCACCCAATTCGGCAAAGGCAAAGTACATGGCTACAAGTTAGGAAGCATGTGAGGCTATCTGGATGAGGAAGACCCTAGTTGGTTTGTTTGGTTAGCAGATGGATCTGACAATGATTTATTGTGATAATCAGAGTTGTATCAAACTCTCTCAAAATCAAGTTTTTCATGATCTGTCGAAGCATATTGATATCTGGTATTGAAAATTCCATGTAAAAATATATAAATACCATGGATGATGGGACACGCATTCCAAGCTAAAATGTGGGTAAAACATCCTAGTGTGTGTTAATTTGGATGTTTATGGCTAAGGAAATTGGCAAAGGCAATGGCTAAGACATTAAAGAGGAAAAATGGCATTTTTGGGACATTTATTTATGAAAATAGTGGAAATTAGAAGAAAAGGAAGGTGAAAGGTCACATGTTGCATGCGAGGAGGAAATTAAAGGAAAATAATGGAAAATGAAGAAAACAGAGGCCTCATTAATAAAAAGGCTTCTGAGGATTAGTGGGCAAGACTTGGTCAGTTTAGATTTGGAGCTCTCTCACTATTCTCTCTCTCCTCATACTCTTGGACACTTAGAGTTTTCTTGGAGCACTTTGGCATTGGAGTAAGAAAGGAAAAGAAGGTAAGATGAAACAAGGATCAAGCAGGGAAAGGCAAGATCAAGCAGCTACCACATGATTCATTGCAGGTATCGACTTGCATGTGTATTTTCCTTGCTAGAATTAGCATGCATGGGATTGCATGTGTTTCTTTTCTACCATGGAATGGGTTTTGTTATGTGTGACAATATTTTCAGCCTAGCCTTGCCAGTTCCTGATAGCTTTGATGAGATGGTTCTCTCATGCGTTTTGTGGGGGATGGCCAGATTGGATTCGAAGTTGAGTATGGTGGATCTCCGATTAGACAAACACATGGTGGTAGTGGTCCTTGAACCAGACTGAGGATGCATGAAGCCACTGGCCTAGTAACCCTTGAACTGGACTGTGGGTTGCGGTAAAGCTAGATTATGTGCCTCAGTGGGCCTAGGAATCCTTGCCGGTGAATGATGAGGTATATAGTAAAGCCAAGAGGTGGATTTTCTCTCTGTTGGGCCTAGTGATTCCGTGATGGAATGCACAATAAATCCTGGAGAGTATGTCTCGGTGTAGGGCCTAGTGATCCCTGGATTAGACTACGGATGCATGGTAAAGCCTGAGAGACTAGGAGGAAATCAAATTCCTCACGGTGTAGGCAGAGAACTCTAGTGGCATCCACATTGATTGGTGTTACTGATGTGTTTTATGAGTCCCCCATTCATGCTTGGAATATAGTGTTAGGTTCCTATACCAATAGGAGTCTTAATTTTTGAATGTCTGAGATTAAACCTGAAATATGTACATACCTTTTCTTTTTGCAAATGTTTTCCATATTCAAAAAATTAAAAAATGTAAAGAGGGTATGTCCTAAAAGAATAATCAAAGGAAAAAAAGAAAAAAAAGGTAAAAAAAGATGAAAAATATGAACCACAAGAAAAGAAAAAAGACCATGAAAGTGAGCAAGCCAAAATGCCACTACTATTTACTTTTTGTGCATAATAAATTATTGTGTGCAGTTTGTAATCTTTGCCACAATCCATGATAGTAAAAATTTTTAAACTTGGCTATTTCATGTTTCAATTTCATGTTGATAGTTAGAGAATAAAATCTGACCAAACTGTTTAATCTGGCAGATCATTAGATAGGTAGAGTAAATAAAAGGAGCTCAACTATTTAATTTGAGCCCTTGGATGTAATAATGTTAGATTTAGTTAGTTTACTATTGTAAAGAGAAATAAAAATGTTTGATAAGAGTTTCTTATCTCAAATGCACCCTAATAAAGAGAAGTAAAAATGATAGGATGAGTAGGTGGGTAAGTAGAAGAAAGGTTGGAGAAGGATGATGCTTGATTAGACAAAATCATATTTATTATTCTCATCATAAAGGTTCCAAATATGAATGGGCACTCAAGCATGCAGATGGATAACAAAGTCAGTTAATTAAATTCCCTCATTCATTTCGCCTTTTTTACTTAATCAATTTCCCACAATAAAGTTCAAAGTACTTAAAAGCCCTAAGTCAATGAGGATAAGAGCATTTCTTTGACTTTTGGAGGGACCAAACCCTCGACTCAACGACTTATAGGCAATAAGTACTAAAATCCCCTTATCAAAATTCATCTCCCCCTTCAGTTCATTCATTTTCCCTAATAATACTCTTTTCCTAAGTTTAAATTACTTTTACCTAGGAAAAATATTTATTCCCCCACATAAATCATTTTCATATTAAAAACCCACGAAAGCACTATATCCTAAGTTTTTATGTTATTATCAGAAAAGTATTAAAACATGAAATATCATATACTTAGGGTATTGTGCCCCTTTTCACTCATTTTATTAATTACTAATTTATTTATTAAATCCCAAACAAAAACCCTTTTCCCGTATGTATTTAACTCCTTCAATATTAATTAGCCATGTACCCTAGTTTAAAATATAAACTATGATTTTCTACCCAAACCTCGACAAACCCACTAACTAATCGTTTCGCAATTAAGTTAGTCAAAAATCCAATTAAACCCTCCACTAATGACCCCGATGCCTTAACCCCTCCTTAATCCCTCATTAACTAAAAACTGCCGCACTTAATCACTCGCTGGGTCCCCCCACTACCAGGGAAAATTTTAAGAACCACCCTAAATTTATATGTATAATAAATGGATGAATTCCCATGATACATAGGAAAAATGGGAGGCGATTTTATCAATAATATAATATGTATATATAATTTTTTTTGGCGAACCTCTCACCAGATTATATTATCTTGTAAAGTCATGGCGAATCTATCACTGAATTATAAAATATTGTAATATCTTGGAAAATCTTTCCCTGAATAATAAAAGGTGAAGTCTTGGCGAATGTTTTGTTAAAGTATGAAACCATATATGATAAGAGGAAAACATATTCATTAAATTGTAATATACTAACATACATGTTTGGAAAAAAGAAACATAATTTTCTCTTCCTACAAACAATGTTGCAAGTTTCAGTGCCCATGTTTGTCAAGGTTCTCACTGTACACTCTTTCATATCCTTCTATTAGTTTTGATAATATTCCACAACAAATTTCTTGTAGGTGTTGATCTTGACCACTAGTTCTGTCAAGGTAGGAGAGATTAATCTTTTATCTACCACTTTTTGCAAGCCCACTTTTGTCAAGCTATAAAATTTCTTTCTTATTCCATAGAGTCCAACTACGAGATTAAAAAAAAAAAAAAAAAAAAAAAAAAAAAAAAAAAAAAAAAAAAAAAAAAAAAAAACATTTTGTACCACTTTTGTCAAGCTATCAAATTTCTTTCTTATTCCATAGACTCCAACTACGAGATAAAAAAAACAAATTTTGTTTACCCCAACACATCAACAAGTAGCAAGCCCCAACTATATAACATAAGAAAGTAGTAGGTAACCCAAAGGCCTGAAGGGGATCTAATGGAAAGAAGTGACCATTGTCAGAAGCCTTCTAATCAATATATTAATATATACACATATATTTATTATTATTTTAATTGGAAATATTCAATTAAATAATAAAATTTAATTACGTCTCTCCTAATCTAAATTTCTTATTAGCATAATTCACTACCTTCATACGTCTTGCATTTTTTTAGCAACGTTGTAACATGTGGATTAATTTCTTTTTTGGTGCACAATCTCCACCTTTTAGGACAATGTGGTGCACTGGCCCAACCCTTACAGATCATTATGACAAATTAAGAATAACAGAGAAGATGAAAGGTTGCACAAACCATCATATTTTTCAAACAACTAATCAAACATCAATACCTTAACTTTTTCATGAAGAATCAGAAAGTGTTGGCGCCATCTTCTCGGCAGAGTTAATGATACATTTGAGAGTCATGTATTGGCTATGTGGTTTTACCAATTACGTCTAGTAAGAATCCCAATTCAACTTGGTTAACCTTTTGATGGACTCTGCTCTTCCTTAAGCCTTTTGTCTCTAGCTTGTCTGTAGATGTTTTACATTTGGTAGATATTTACATACCACTTGAGGATATCCTTGATAAATACCATTGGTTTTAGAGTTCAAGTTTTGCCTTTCACCTTTAGCACTTTTTCCTACAAATTTCCAGGCTTACAGGTGATTGAGCGATTAGAGGCTTTCCTTTTCGAGGGGTTTTGCCCAGCGATGCGCGATTAGTGCTAGGAACTAATCGCGCATCGGAAAATACCTCTCGTTTCTCGATCCGGGCTTCCCTGGTGCGATTTTCACCTCTTGCACATTTTTTTGTTAGAGGATATAAACCTTAAATTTTGTGGAAATAAAGACTCCATGAGTTCTTGGTTTTGAGTTTTAAATTCTTTGTTTGTGATATCAGCACTATCTAGTACCCATTTGACCATGTCCATGTATGGAAGAATTTTGGGCCTCGCTGCTATCCGGTGCAAGCATGAACATGCTAGTTCTGTAATAGACACCTTAGACGACCCGTGTGAATCCGTAACTTCCATTACTCTAGGATTTTCTTCCTCGAGTAGGCTGTACATGCTTTCCCAAGTAGTAACATTGGCATCTTTATTACAGGTGGTGTCTGTGTACAATGGTGTCATTTCTTTATCTTCAGAACTCAAAGCTTTACCCTTCTTTCCCATAATATTTTGAACGCTGCTATGTATACTTCTCTGCTCTTTGCTCCTGCAATTTACAAATGAGGTAAGAGTAATGATAAGAAAAAGGTGACGAGAAATCTTTAAATGCCGAAAACATATAAAATATATCACCCTACGTGAAATGGCTCTTCAATCAAATCAAAACCATATTTCATTAATGATTGCCAACTAACTCATTAATTAACATTAATGCGCATAACTAGGCATCGGTTTATGGAAAAAACTTTTTCGAACAATGAGCCTTGAAGATCTGCAATAAGTCAAATTTTTCAATTTGCTTCGCAATATCGTAGATTGCAATATTGTGGATCACAATATCGCTAATCCGCTGCGTGTGGAAATCATTCATTAATGTGTTTTATGTGAAATGTGATTTGCAAGATGCACCATCACATATCAGCTGTTTGAGGCATTTTACTTTAAGTGATATTTGAGGCATGCGATGTGATGAGTATCTTTTAGTGTGTGATTTTGCAGTCTTAGGATTCCGCTTGTAGGAAGGCATCCATTACCTTTTAGCGATGCGATGCTTTTTATCGAGAGAGTGGTTTTATTCGAGCTTTATCATAAAATTTAGTCTTTTTAGATTTTTCGGGTGTTCTTCTAAGCTTCAGATAGTAAGTTTTATTCAAAAAGGGAATACAAGCACTAATTTATTTTTTTTTTTAATTTTTGAATAAGGGTCCCCACTTATTTAGTATTAGTGATAAAACTAAATAAGAAGGGGGTTGTTGTTGGCCACAACAATTGGCCATTCACTTGGAAGAACCAGTTATCTCTTCTTTTCTTTTGAATTTTCTAATCTTCCAAAACAGAAGCTTTTCTAGAAAATCAAACTTTATTATGGAAAGATAAAGTACATCATGCTTTCAGCTGTCAATGATAGTTTGTTTCTTCTATGTTAACTTTGGTTATTTACTTCCTAGAGCTAGGCTTTGTATCTACATCAGTCACTACTTGGCTTATAAAGATAAAAACAAAGGCTTCTCTGTAAATCAGTTTTAAACATGCTCATTTGTCGTAGGTAGAGCCTCTACTGCGAGCAGGCGTTTATAGCCTCGACAGGGTTACTTGTTACCTAGCAATGATCCTGTATCCTACTTGGAGAAATATACGATTTTCAAAGGGAAATCCGTATCCACACTTATTGCTTTTATTTTCTTTTAATCCGTAAAGAACAATGCCTTGGTTTGGTAGCCAAATTATGATAGTGCCACTCACTTGATTTATAGCCTTGCTAAACAAGCTAGCTCGTGATGAGACCCCTTGTCTTTTGATTGCAACAATCTTGAGTCATTGCCCTATTGTGGTATGCAGTTTTGGCAAAGTCAGCAAGCTATAATATCTATGATCATGATAAGTCAGCTCGTGATGAGACCTCTTATTCTTTAAGTCAAAGTGTATCGCTGGATTATTCCTTGAAGCTCATAATTCCTTAGGTGGGGAAGATGTCATTGTTTCCTTAAGAATAGCTCTGGATGACAATGGTAGAGTTTTTGGAAAGAGCTTTTCTACAGAGAATCTTCGTTTTGTTATTGATACCTTTCATTTGACTGATATAAAACAAATTCCCACTAAAGGTCATTTTTTATCAAAATTTGCAAGGTTGAAACTAGTATCATTTTCAGGCTTATAGCCTTTTACTGTATCTTTTAATAATAATGACCAATTTTCTAAATCAATTCTATTTATAAAAGCGAAAAAACAAAATCTAAAAGAAATACTTGTCTTTTTCGTGAATTCCAAATGTAACCATTTACAATTGGTTTTATTATCAAAATAAAGGAAAAACTAATTTACAAAAATAGAAGAATGATCTCATATGGAAAGTATTTTTTTAGGATCTGTCCATTAACAGGTAAAGATTCTCTTTTTCCTGTTAAATCATGTAACATAAAAGTAGATGGACCTATGATTTCTGCAATTTGGAAAGGGCCAAGCCACATTCGTTGAAATTTTGTATGTTTGCCTTTTCCTCATGAGCCTTATCCCATTTTAAAACTAGATCTCCAATTTGAAAGTCCTTTCTGGATATCATATTTGAATCAAAAGAAGCTTTTATTAATGTTTGGTGATGAGCATGAGTTATTTTAGCCTGTTCTTGTTGCTCTTCTAGCTTAAGGATTTGTAGCTGCCTTAGTTGTAGGGAAGAGTTAGTGCTTCATCAATATATTGAATTAAGGCCAAAGAGGGAATCACTAGATGAGTTGGAAGGACCACTTCTTTCCCACAAACTAAATTAAAGGGAGACATGCCAATGGAGGTTTTCTGTGTTTTTTGGTCTGCCCATAGAGCATATATTAAGGATTTATGCCAATTCTTATGAGTTTGATCAATGGTTTGCCTAATGATTCTGATTAAGTTCTTATTCGTAGATTTAGCTAATCCATTCCCCTGTTGGTAATAATTGGAAGAGTATTTAAGTTTAAAACCTCTTTTGAGTGCAAATTTAGTCATAGCATCACTCAAATTTAGTCATAGCATTGCCAGAAAAATATGATGCATTATCAAACATTAAAGCAAAGGGTAAACCAAACCTGGTGATTATGAACTGATCTATGAAATCAATGATGTGTTCAACATTAGCTGTCATGAGAGGAACTGCTTCTACCCATTTAGTAAAATAATCTGTAGCTGTAAGGATATACCTATGCTATTTAGAAGAGTGAGGAACGATCTCACCTATTATATCCAATCCCCATTGATCAAAAGGCTTCTCAATGTTGACTGGTTGCAAAGGCAACGATGGTTTCTTTTGTCTCCCAGCAACAGTTTGACAAACTTGACATTTCCTTACGTAGCTATGTGCATCTTTGAATAGTGTAGGCCAATAATAGCCAACATGTAAGATTTTATGTGCGGTAGCATCTCCAGCATAATGTCCACTTGTTGGTCCATCGATGAGTTCTTGCAACACTTTTTCAGCTTTAGATTTCTCAATACATCTAAGGAGAACATAATCATAATTC
This sequence comes from Pinus taeda, assembly GCA_000404065.3. NCBI lineage: Eukaryota > Viridiplantae > Streptophyta > Pinopsida > Pinales > Pinaceae > Pinus > Pinus taeda. The sequence continues at coordinate 7,195 of APFE031328377.1, read as the reverse complement.
ATCCTAAAAAGTACATCGTTCACGAGCTGATATTGTTTAGCCTTCAACCTTAAGGCTCTTTTATTTATATAATCTAGGTTTGAAAGAGCATATCCATTATTTAGATAAAATATGATATCAGCATATAATGATTCAAAATCGTTTAGGCTTACCTCGTACATTTGTACTTCTGAAAATGGTATTTCAGAAATAAGCGTTGCTCTAGCTAGCAGTTGACAAAAGGCTTGACCTTTTACAATATTTTCTGGTTTAATTTCTGTGTCGTATTCTTGTAAGGCAGTAACCCAATTGGCTCTTTTCTCACCCACGTCTTTCTGTACTAAGAGAATTCTCACCGCTGGAAATGGTACTATGATTTTTTTATGGGTTTTAAGAAAAAAGGGTTTGAAATGTTTGATTGCTTTAAAAACATCATAAGCTTGTTTTTCGACGTCTGAATAATTTAATTCATCCCCTTGTAGATTTGAATTGAAAAAGGAAATTGGGGCTTCCGCCTTGTCTTGATTTTCTTGAGTGAGTATCGCAGCATATGATCCACATAGGAAAATGTATACAAAATGAACGGGTCAGAAAAATTTGGAGTTGCTAAAGATGGGGAGTTAACAATTGCTTGTTTAATTAGATTGAATGCTTCATATTCGTCATGGCCCCATTTGAAGATTGAATTATTTTTAATCATTCCCTGTAAGGGAGATACGATCCTTGAAAAATTTGGAACAAATATCTTAATAAAATTAATCTAGCCAAGGAAGGATTGCATATATTTCTTGTTGTGAGGCAAGGGTATTTCGGAAATCTCCTTGATTCTGTCGGGATCAATATGGATTCTAGATTTTGACACTATAAATCCAAGAAGCTTTCCTTCACTTAATGCAAAAAAGGACTTTTTTGGGTTAAGTTAAATTCCATACCTTAGACAACGTTGGAAGATCTGTTTTAAATCTCTGAGATGATTACCTCGTTTTTTGGAATACATAGTTATATCATCCAAGTAGATTACTACTGATTTGTTTACTAATACCTTAAATGCGATGTCCATGGCCCTTTGAAATGCGGTGCTAGCGTTGATCAAACCAAAAGGCATCTTTTGATATGCATAAGTACCCCATTTGGTTCTGAACTTGGTCTTTAATTGATCGTCGGGATGGACCAAAACTTGGTTGTAGCTGGAGAAACCATCTAAAAAGGACATTAATTCTAATCCTGCAACTGCCTGTAATATTTTCTCCATGGAAGGCAAAGGAAAATTATCCTTTTGGCAGGATTTGTTAAGATTTCGAAAGTCAATGCAAATTCTAATGTCTCTGTTTTTCTTTCTAACAGGAACCATATTAGAAACCCATTTAAAATGTCAAACGGGAAAAATGATTTTGGCTTTCAATAATTTGTGGAGTTCAGATTTGATCTAGTTTTCTAGGTTAGGATGGATCTTTCTCAGCTTTTGCTGGACATGTTTTTCATCGTTTATCATTGGGATGGTACGCTGAATGATAGAAGTTTCGTAAGTATTAAGTTCATTGTAGTTCCAAGCAAAGACACTTTTGTATTGTTTCAAGAGATGAACATATGCTAATCTTTCTTCAGGGGCTAGGCCAAGACCTAGATTGATATTCTATGGCTTGTTATCAGTTCCTAGATTTACTAATTCATAGTTCAGAGTTGAAATTTGAAGTTTTGAATTGGTAGATCTTTTGAATCGATCTTTCAAATCATATAGGTCTTCTAATTTGACTACTGACTTTGGCATAACATTATTAGTGCTATCTTGTTGCAATTGTCTATCATGTTGGTCCTCATCAATTATCTAATTGGTGTAAGATCCCTCTGATGTGAGGAAGCTTACGATATCAGGATCATCGTTGAAAATTCTCCAATTGGTAATGTTATCAGGAATCAAAGGTCTAAAGATTAATTCGATTGAAAATCTATCAGGGCTAAAGTCTTTTGAGGGAATGAGCTTGGAAGCTACGTTTGCCAAGAGGTCAGCACTAGCATTTTGGAGTTTGGGAATTGATGAAATATTGAATGTTATAAAATGTTCAGTCAGATCTTGTACTAAAGATTGATAATGCTTTAAATGACCTGATAGACAATGTATAGTATTTTGTACCTGTCTAACAACAATTTCAGAATCTCTGAAGACTTGTAGATATTTGATATCTAATCTGATTGCTTTGTATAATCCTTGGACTAAAGCTTCGTATTCTACAGTATTATTGGTGCAATCGAACTCGAGTCTACAAGTTAGCATAGTTTTGTTTCCCTCTGGACTGATTAATATGCATCCTGCTCCTGCTCCTTCGTTAGAATTAGAACCGTAAAAAAATAACTTCCAAAATAAAGATTTATTTACAAGACTGTCTATAAAATTAATACATTTAGAACTATCTGTTTTAGAAAAATTTTCCACTTGAGAGAAAATAGAATGTTCTAAGTAAAGTGAATTATGAACATTAAAATTTCCTAAGAAGGAATCAACATAATAGTTGCCAATTATATTGTTGTTTAATGCTACAGGTTCATTTTCTCCTTCCAATTCTGTTACCATGTATTTCTGATGTCTTTTCTCTCTCAACCTTTATTTGATTTGGTTTACCATTGTAAGGGAGCCACAATGCGACCAATCAGTTGCAAAATATCCATGAAGCTTTTTAGACCAATCTCTGCTAGGAATTAAGCCATAAAATTCTGGAATATCTGCAACTAAAATGTTAATAACTTGACATACCTTTGGATTAGATGATAGCCTTATGGTAACCTGATTTAGTTCGCTGATCACTTCAACTTGCGATCGGTCCAGCTGAACTATGTGTTACAAAAAAAAATTTCACCATGACTTTCCATAGTTTTTATGAGTCCATCAACACTCATACATACCTCCTTTGCAAGTCTTAAGCCTCAGCTCTTCATGTCAAGCCTTGAAAATGGGATAAAGACCTTAAAAATATCTCAAATCCTGGTTTCGTACTTTCTCCTAGCATTGCCTGCGATGCCGCACCCAATGGTCATGTTTCCTGCGAACCTTACCACTATGTCTATTGAGAAATGGGTGTGAACCCCTGTAAAAGTTAAAAAGGCGTGAGTTCATTCTTAAAAACTCATCTTGGGTCGCTTCTAGACACTTCTAGAAGGAATATTATGCTGGCAAGTCCGCTCCACCTTGGTTCATCCATCCCATAACTAAGGGAGCTAAATCCATGATATGAGGTGCTTATCCCATTGAAGGAGGAACTTATCCCTTCAATGGTGGACCTGCAACTTCCTCCATTTGCACTATAAATTCAGGGATTGGGCTGGTTGTAGGAGAGGTTGAAAACTGAAGATTCTTGAGGGTAAATGCTGTTGGAAATTAGACTTCCTTTTTGAGCTTGTGAGAGGAGAGATCACATACCTTTCATGTCATTTGGGAAGTGAGTGAGGCTTGTTAAAGTAGAGGAGACTCCTGCTGGACCCTGAAAAGAACTTGTGCAACATCAAGGCAAAGATTGTAAGGTTCTTTTATTCATAAAGTTAATACAATCAAGTTTATTTTTCTCAATGAACTATCTCTAATGGTTTATTTTATGAGCTCCTTGATCTTCATAATGAACATGTTTTATTATAATATCTATGCAGGTGCTCTTTGATGTGTGTTTGTTTGCGTATGTAGGTCATTGAAAAGGAACTGTTTGAAGCTGTTGGGATAAAACTGCCACAAACAAGCATTGGACTGAGGTAGGGTCTGTTACACCTCTTAGTTTTCATTTATGAATTGAAACATGTTTAGAGAAAAGTATATTTTCTTGTGCTGCTTGTTGCTAGATATCATTTGATACTAGGGAGATAGGTCTTGTCCGCAAGAACGATTTATCCAGCCAACACCTAGAGACTGGTAAGAGGGGGTTATATCGATAAGGCTCAAGGGATTATTGATCTATGCAAAGGAAGGATTAGGGCATAAAGTGACATCATAACCATCTCTGGGTGCAGAAACTTGGTTTCAACATCCCCAATACTTCTTCGGTGAGACTTCAGTCCAGCTCCATGGATTGATGCCAAAAGAGATAGTAGTGTAGGGATTTGTTTGCCAAACTTAACTCTGAACCTGGGTCAGGACCCATTAAGCCAACAATTTTTTAGTTTGAATTAGAGTTCTTAATTCCCAAAGGTCAAATATTAACGATCTCTTACTCATCCTACTCCCTTGCATCGCAAATAAACAAAGTTCCAAAGGCTCAAGACCCCTTTGCCAAAAGCCATTGTAATTGCGATTAGACTAGACCCGACGGGAAAATATACATCTCAATTCATAAGTCCCCGTGTCCATGGAAATCACAAAAGGTTCCAAAGAAATTAAGTCTTAGCCTTAACCAATTGCAATTGTGATTAAGCTCAGACCCAATGAGAAAATCAACTTCACTTCATTCAAATCCCGTGTCCTTGCAATCACAAGAACCATTTCCCAAGTCTCGCTACCTATCTCTTTTGCGATATGCGATAAAGCCCCAGACCTAATGGGATTATCCATTGCAACTCATAAATTCCCCACGTCCGGGATTATTGCAAAATGTTCCAAAAAGCTTAAGTCCATACTTCTACCTTATCCTGATTGCGATAAGCGATTATGCTAGGACCCAAAGGGATTATAAAATCCAATTCATAAAACCCCCACATCTCGAGCTATGATAGTTTCCAAAAGTCCATGCCCCACTACCTATGCCGATTTGTGATTGAGATTAGGCCAATCGACCACCGATTGTGATATGTGATAAAGCACCGGACCTAACAGGATTATCCATTGAAATTCATAAAACCCTAGCGTCCACGGCTATCACAAATACCAAATAGTCAAGCCTTATTCCAAGTATGATTGCAATATGAGCTTTCGTGTCGATTGCAGTATGACATCATCAATGATGTTAGAGCCACATCATCACCATGTCACCCACTATGTCATCTGCGTATCACCTGCACCTCACATCATGACATCATTCGTGAAGCCACAACTATGTCACCTCGATGATCGCAAATTGAAAGTCTTTCAGGACTTAAAACATATGTCGTGTGTACCTCTGCTTCGAACATCGATTGTGATATAACCAAATATAGACTTATCTACTAAAATGAATTGACCCAGATATATCCGCTCAGATCAATGATAGATAATGGTTTCACACCCCCCTGCGCTCAATATTAAGTTTCTCATAGGGAGGTCTGTAAAGTGGTTTTCCCATATAAGCCATATCTCTACATGTAACTCCTCCATCCTTTTGAACTTCCCCCTTCACAAACCACTTAACACTTCAAGACCCCTTTGAAAAAACCACTAATCCTCCTGTATGTTTTGCAATCTATGATAAGACCCAATCAGCCACATCATCTACCATGACATCTACCACATCATTTGCCACGTCACCCACCACGTCAGCATAGGAATTCACAATCAAAATTATAAAAATATACATGTTTATAACAAGCCATCAACCTTCCCGATGTTGCGATTGTGATATGTTTTAAGAAATCCCCCTTTTGGATTTTGTTTAGAATACTCCAGGCTTTAAAATGATTGTGGTTATTCTGATTTCTACCCTGGTCTAAAAGCGATTGTGATTTGCAATAAAACCATAAAGTATGAATTATCTTATCATAGGCATCACTTTGCATTCCTCTCCATGATGGTTGTGTTCAAAAGTTACTACAACTCTATGTTTTTACTAATTTCTTGCAAAAGTGATTTGATTCAAATAAAACTCACTTATCAGTCTCATTTATTTCCAGCTTGTGGGTTCTTGTTTTTCTTATTCAGGTACATGAAAAAAGAAGACAGTTGTGCTAATAAGTGACAGTTCAGTTCAAAATGACAGACAAACATCCATAGAATCTGATGGAACAAACAAATCTTATGAAGACATTAAATCACATTCAAAACATTGCTACCAAAAATTGTTTTTCTTTAAGTTTATTGAAGGGATCTATTTAAATTCCCTTAATGCTTTGCACAATACATTAAGTTGTTTTCTACTATTTAAGCTTACTTGTTGTATGAAATAAAGGTCCTGAATTTTATGAGAAAAGGCTTATGAAAGATCACACTATTGTACTTTAGTCCTTTTCTCAATAGAATGAATAGAACATTGTTTAGGAAATTTCATAAATAATTTTGAGAAGTTGCATTACTATACTCTTGGAATCATCTTTGTGGGAAGGAATAAATTGCTGCTATTTCTTTGATGAGATGAGAAAAGTACATCCAATATTTCTATCTTTGTACCTTTGTTTTGTTCATGAATAAATAGTGAATTTATCTTTTTTACATTACTTATTACATGTTATTTAAAGAACAATGTTATATGTATTCATTTCTGATCATGTTGCCATTGATATTTTTAAATACATGTTAAGAAATTTTCTTTGATATTCTAAATGCTATATGAGTTATACACATTATTTGATTAACTATTTAATCAATGTAATCATCTTGAAATATTTTCATTTCCATTGGTGTTTGAGCAATGTATTTTTTCACTTACTAAGAAAAATCATTGTAGATCGCATCTAGATAAACGTTAAACAATCCTGGGTTATAGAGTATATTAATGCATATGTTTTCCATTTGATTCATTGTTGAAAATCCATCTATTTCATGTCACTATAAGCACTGCACACTCATTCAATCGCCTTTCATTGAGAAACTGGTCCCATACAATCCAGTCGGAGCCACTACTTAAATGAAAAATGAGTTGTCTTAAGATCTAGACCGGGTGGTTCCCCCTATGTCGAAGCAGGGATTTTTGAGGCCTCAACAGGAAGGTGGAAGAAGCATGGGAAAGGTATATATTGGAGGAATAAGGCATGGAGGAAGTGAACACTATCCAGGGCTCAATCAAATGTTGGGAATAATACTGATTCACCCCCCCACTCTCTCTCAATATTATTCCCAACAATTGGAATCAGAGAAGGTCCTTGTAGGTTTTAACCCCGTACAGAAATTACTTGCATACGAATTCTAAATCACAGGAAAAATAAAAATGCGAGATCATAACACATAAAACACATATACACAGAGATTTCCCACTGGATCTCAAAACCGAGACTACCAGCTTGATTTTCATTATTTTCCTTTCAATGTTACAATACATATTTATACATGCCGAAGCATCCAATACCATGGACTGAAAACCATCGCATCCAAAACTATGGACCGAAAAACCATAGG
>APFE031328371.1:0-36863 GCA_000404065.3 Pinus taeda | reverse complement strand
GAGGCCCTCGATAGGTGTTTATCTCAAATATTTTGATCATTATATGGATAGATTAAGACTTCTCTTCAAAACTATGTTTTGAAGATAAGTCGACATTTCATTTTTGTAATAAATTTTCAAAAATTTCAGTTTTTGAATTGTCCAGGCACAGCCTTGGTCTCCTTTGCCACATTATATCACAACTATCCCTGCAAACAATTGTCAAAGAAAATCATTATTTCAACCAAATTTAAGGAGGAAACCAAAAAGTCAGAAGTCTATTAATCCTGAAAAGTGTCAAAGACAAAACATTACAAAGTGGGTTATGGACCAAGAAAAAATCAATTTGGAGTCTTTATAAAGATATTTCAATGAATTTTCAAATCATTGTACATGCCAAGAGTGGAGAAAATCATTCCAAGGTGAAATTTGTGAGTTTGAGTAGAGATTGGTTCAACTCTCAGGCGTGCGGTGTATAAGGAGCGTGCGACGCACTGGGCAAGGTGCGTGGCGCTTACAGTTTGGAGCCCGATACTCGTTCAAAAATTCATCAAATCGCCTCCTCTTCACAAAAACTTGTCAGGTAGGCTCACCTCCATTGCCTTTGCTTTGTTTTTAATGGTGAATGTGATGAGTTCGTGAATGATTTCCGTGGAGATTCGATTTTGAAATCCCTCCTTTTGTGAATATAAAAAGTGTTGTAGGGTTTGAAAACAATGCGTTACCAAGGTTGTATTTTTCCCCATTTCCCTTTGTTCCTCATTCCCAAATTTACTTATCATACTTCCCCATTAATTCCCTCATTAATCCTACACTACAATCCCTGAAATCCTAATTCCCCACCTCTATAAAAAATGCATTAATCCTACCTAATATCCCAAAACCCTAATCCAATATTTACATTTCCCCTTCCTTCCCTAATTACATTTTATTTCCAAAGTCCCTAATTCCCTAATGTTTTCCCTTTCCTAATATTCCCTTGTACATTTCTTTCCCCTTGGTCACAACATTGTTAGAGCAAAGAGCAGTTTGCATTCAAACGTACACACAGTTTTATATATCAGCATACATATTCCAGATATCTTGTTTTCAAAGTCATGTCAGAGACGGATTCAGTCTATGAGCACGAGTATGATAGTGATTCTACAGCTGAGGTTAATGTGCCACAGAGGTTTCACAAAAGTGGGAAAGGTGGTCAGCATGTCAGGGAGGAGCCTACTTCTTTGGCTCAATTGCAGGCTTGCCCGCTTGCAATGGATTGTTTTCAGCGTCGATCATGTTTCAAATACTGTGAGATGATCTCACAAACCCAGCATCATCGTGAACTAGTTCGTTTATTTGTTCTACATTTACATGATGGCCATGTAAACCTCGCCGGAGTAAATTTCACTTTGTCACCAGAAACTATTGCTCAGGCCACCGTGATACCAAATGTAGGAGAGGAATGGAACAAATGGCAACAATTAGACAAATTCTACTATGAGGCATACATCAAACCTGGGTATATGAGACACTTGAGCACAATTTTTCCTTTCAGATTCCTAAGGGATGAGTTTGCACGATTGATGAAACTCATCACTCAATATTTCAATTGCGAGGGTAGATTCTCGCGTCTCTATGCGTACCATTTCCGTTTGTTGATGCATTTCACGAGGGTACGTATGATGAACATTCCGTACTTCATGTGTCGCAACGTAGAGAGGATGGTGGCTTTAGTACAAAGGAAGACCCCAGCACAGTAACATAGAAGTATATATCATTACGCGCTGATCAAAATCATAGTGATACATCAGTTGACACAACAGGGCATTACTTGGGAGGATTTCATCTCCCGTGACTTCTTCTCATTGCCACAGCCGCTTACTGAGATAGTTCATGATGAGGGAGCGCCTTCACACCAGCCAGACATTCTTGAGACCGAGCATATAAGTGCTCCACCGTATGTGACATACCAGCAAGGCCACAGGGCCTTATTTGCATCTACACGACGAGTACTATCTCCACCCAAGGTGGAAGGGGTCTCGTTGACTCCATCAGCAGAGTGAGTATTATCTCCACATCATGTGGAAGGGGTCTCGCCTTCTTCTTCAGCACAGGTACAGATCTAGGATAGGGGTAAGAGGCCTATGCATGATGAGGGTCCTTCAGGAGGCCAGGACACGGATTTCATTATCATTGATGTTTGTTGAAAAGTGTGCAACAAGAAATGCTTGTTGAGAATGCAACAAGATGATGGAGCTTAGTGGAAAGGAGTCGCCTTCACTAAGTGGGCCCGCAGGCTATTTTTGGAGCAAGTCTATTTTTATACTATGTCTATTTTTAGACATATGGATCATGGTCTATGAGTTGCAGGATGCTATTTGTGGATGATTGGTCATGTTGGTAAAAATAGATGGACTTCTATTTTTAGACATATGGGCGGAGTCTATTTTTAGACTGCCAGGCTAAAAATAGAAAAGTCAAATATTATTATCTCACAATAATATTTGGACTATAAACTTAATCTTATTCTCTTGGAGCACTTCAGTTCGAGCTACGGATGTGGCACATGCAATTGCATGAAGGAAATACGTGGTTCTTATGGTTTAGTTGAATATTTGCATGCATGACTTCAGTTAGAACTCAAGTGAGTTGAGTTTAGTGGACTGGAGGTGCAGTTGATGGAGTTGTGTTCAGTTTAGCTTTGTTAAACTGGTTGTATTTAGTCTAACTGGCGAATAGACTAGAGATGAGTTGGGTGAATTAGTTATTAATTAATTCACAAGTTATTAACTCATAATACAACTAATGAATACATCAGTTAACTCAGTTGCATGTCAGTGCATGTTCAGTTCAGCAGGGGCAGGTGTTAGAGAATCAGATTGCTATCAGTTGTGACTATAGTTGTGCATCAGATCTTGCACAATCAAGGGATTGAGTATGCCAATGAGTTTGCTCACGTATTTTCCCACATTGTAGCTTGTTCTCAAGTGATTTAGCCAAGTAAATACGTTGTTGCCTTGGAATTATCATCAGTTCTTGAGCAGGTATTGAGCAGCGGAGGCAGGCAAGCAGCGGAGGAGATTTGAGCCAGTGATTGATTCAGATCTGAGTTGTATTGTGTGTAACAGAGGTGGAGATACTTGTGAGAAGTATTATGCTGTGTAATGTTACATGACTCAATCATTAATATACAGATAGTTGGGGTTTTTAGCGAGATGCTTTCCCGGGATACATACTGTGTTAATGTGTGAATGCTCTTGATGTTTTATTGTTATTGATGCTGCTATATTGATGATCAACGTAGAGGAGCTTATGTATTGTGTATGTTTTCCGCAATAGTGCATGATCAGGATAATCTCTGTTGAATATGTGTTAAATTATTCAAAATTTCTACAGGGCTATTGGGAGTCCTCATAGTGCATTAGTAGGTAGGATTTGAGCCTTAGTAGGCTAGCTCTTGAATAGTTTTTTTTTGCACTTTAGTGCTGCTCTGCCTTTCAGCTCATTTTCGAGCTCTTGCTGTAAACATTTTTGTGACATGCTTATTTTTTGAGTAATGGAGATAAATTTCACTTTGCACCAGCTCTGAGCTTTTATTAGGAGGCTATAGCTCTTGGGGTTGGGCCCAACCCAAGTTCTAGTACCTCCTTTGTGTACTTTTATGTGTTTTTGCTGCATTCCTAGAATAATTTATGCTATTTAGATTAAAATTTTGCTTTGTTACTTAGGTCATTTTTCATGATTGGAATAGCTTTCCATGCTTCAGGATGATTTGATAGTTTGGTAAAGGAAAATACCTACAAAAATGCCACCAAACAATCCTTGATTTCATCTCTCCCTCCTTGGGACCATGAGCTGAGGTCAAGGCATACTTTTTGCCACAAAACATTGTTTTTGCCTCTTCATGCAATTTCTAGTGTTAGGTTTTTAGTTAGGAAAGTTGATACTAGTTGTACTTTCATGTTTAGAATCTATTCTTGCTTAGTTTCCACAGTTATCTTGCATGATTTTCTGCCAATAAACTTTTGTTCATCATGTTTCTAGTTTCTAGGTCAAAATAGCTAGATCTTTGGTTTTTCTAGTCTTTCTTTGATCAGTTTTGAGAAATAGTGTGCAGAGCATCTGTAATACATCCTTACCTATCCTTCTTCCATCCTAAAACCTACTCCAACCCCTAATCCAAGATTTTTTCCCTTCATTCGCCACACTTTTCCAATTTGCCCTAATTCCTACATCCTTGTGCAGCATTGCTCCCTCCATCCTTGAACAAATCCAACCACCTTCCCCAAACCTTAGCCTCATTTACCAGGTCATAGACTCCTTTTCATCCTCATCCAACCTCCATTTCCACTTTCCCACCATTTTTGCACCATCAACCCTCCGAAATCCTCTTTCGGATCTTCCTGTAAAACATCTTATAGAACATCATGTAGAACCCCTGCAGACTTCCTGTAGAAGTTCACGTGAGCGGTTTTTCGAGATATGAACACTGTGAAACTCTCTAGAAGGGTGTTAGGGACCCCGTAGGCCCTCTGCTCACCTTCCAAACCTCCTGCAAGTGCCCACTCCATTTCTTTGTGCCAACCAACCTCTGCATAGTGAAAAATAGTTAAAGCCCCTGCATAATAATTCTGCAAGATTACTCAAAAATACAAAAAGATGTTTTTTTCCATATTTTCCTTTAGAAGTAGCTTAGTCACATGCATTTTACCTTTCCAAGAGTCAATGGCATCCATTTCCTCAGCTTCCATCTCTTTTCTTGCACCAGTAGGGTTAGTTGGTAAAACTACAGTTTGCTAGGGTTTGCATTTCCTTTCAGCTTTCAGTTTCTTTCTGCAAGTAGATTAACCCCTTTTGAGTTAGCCTTCATCCATCACAGTTAAAAGCTTCTTCTAAGAGCTCATAGAAGTTTTCTTAAGCTCATAGCATACTTGTGCCAGCTGATTAAGTGACAGCCTGCGGCTAGAGCTAGTATTTGTGCATATAGCATCGTCATTTCCAAGTTTGTTACGAACAACCGGGTTGATAAAAGTAAAGAAGGGGGTCCCAAGAGTTATAACATCATTGCTGCAATACTGAAGCCCACCATATTTTTGGCATTGTTTCCAGGGAAGCGTCAAAGTATTTGTGATTGCTGCTTTTCTTCTATTTTCTACTGCAACATTCTGCCAAGTAGTTTATTTTAGCAAGAGTAGAGTAGTTGTTTCATTTCCATTCTGCAATTTTATTTCCGCAAAAGTAGATTATAGATTTCTTGCTTTCCTGGACTAGCATTTCAATTCTGCAAGTGTAGATTAGCATCTCAATTCCGCAATTTCAATTCTACAAGTGTAGATTAACATTTCAATTCCGCAATTTCATTTCTGCAAGCGTAGATTAGCATTTCAATTCCGCATTTTCAATTCTGCAAGCGTAGATTAGCATTTCATTTCTGCAATTTCATTTCAACAAGTGTAAATTAGTCATTTCCTGCTTTCATTTCAATTCTACAATTTCCATTTCAGCAAGGTTTTAGTTAGTTTCAATTTGTTGTTCAATCAATTTCAGTTTTGCAGGTACAATCAGAGAAAAAAACAAAAATCAACCAAAAATATTTCATTTCATGCCTCGTAGGAATAGAGACAATTTAGGAAAATTCTTACCCAACACCCCCACCCCATCCCTGAGTCACCCTTATCTCTTCTTCGGTGGTAGTGAACCTCCAGAGATACATGAAGATCCTTTAACAGAAGAAGAGAAAGAAACCATTCCTCCTGAGACCATGGCCGAACATAGGAATGGCATAGGTGATGAGGAAAGAATAGAAGGTGCTTTTCCCATCTGAGAGGCCAGTGGGGACACAAAAATGAAAAACATAAGTCCCTCAGCCTTACCTCACTTCCATGGATTGACCACTGAAGACCTTGATACCTTCTTGTTTGAGTTTGTTGTCCTTTGTCGATCCTATGCAAAAGACGAGTAGAAGTTGAAACTCTTTCCCTCTACCCTCAAGGATGCAGCACTGCACTAGTTCATGGGTTTACCTAGAAACAGTATCACAACTTGGGCTTAGATGCAACAAGCCTTTAACGACAAATACCGAGATTACTGTAGGTCGAAGGAAACGAAGGGAGAAATCTTTTGGATGACCACGGGAAGCAATGAGTCTTTACAAGATTACGAGGAAAGGTTCCAACTCAGTTATAAAAGGGCCAGGTGCACACTTGACCCCGAATCTCTGAAGTTGGTTCTGCTCCTAGGAATCCGTGAAGACCTTCTAGATACCCTCCATTTTCTGGTTGGAGGAGACATCTACCAGCTATCTTATGATGACATAAAGAGTATGTTTAGAAAGCATTCTAGGGTAGCCCAGAAAAGAGTTAGGGGGAACTAACTCTTAGCCAATGCCACCTTCTCCAAACATGAGTTTACAAATCAAATGGAAGACCTTAAAAGTGAGGTGAGATAGACCATTTCCATGCAACTAGATACTTTTCGAATCCAACAGAAGAAAGAGGAAGCTGAGAGGGATTTGGCCATCTTCTACCCCAGATTTACAAGGAAACATCGTCGGAACGAGTGTCCATTACATTTAGTATAGGTATGTTTCATTTGTGAGGAAGACCACCCTACAAACTAGTGCCCAAACTTACCCACACTTAAAGCTATGTACCAAGGGACTTAAGGAGCCACTGAACCACTCTACTTCCTAAACCAAAGGAGGCCACATGGATCAAGACCATACTAGTAGGGGATGCAAGGGGCGTCCCAGACTTATTACAACCCCAACCAATCCACTCACATACCTTCTTGGGGTCCCCCTGCTGATCCTTCATGGTCTGCACCACCTCCTTGGTCATATCCATCTCAATACCATACTCAACTTATTGCTCATTCATTTCATTCTCATGTTCAGTCCCAACCTCAGTGGAATGCACCTCAATAGGGGTGGAGGCAACAATACAACTCTCCTCCCACCATTTTGCCTCCACCACCTGCTCAACCACAACCATTACCTCCTTCTTCTCCGAGACAACCCCAGATGCCTGCCCAACCGAACTTGAACCCCAATAATAGGTAGACCCAATAGGTATATACTAGCGAGACAACATGCCCTACCTATGTTGTGGAGATTCAGGAGATCAACCTACAATCTTGGAAGGTCCTCCCAGATAGCCAACCTCCTCCTAAAATAGGAAAGTGAACCCAAAGCCATTCCACCCTTTCCTGAGAGACTAACTGGAACTACACCACCAAACCCAGAAGAGACTGAACTTCTCGGCGAGCTTAAACAGTTATGTGTGAAAATACAACTTCTCAAGGCCATAAAAGATGTACCAATCTACAACATGTTGATTAAAGAGAAGTGTTTCAGGCATCCAGGCAGGCACAAGAGAGATGCCCCAACTATCAATGTCATAGGACAACTCTCCAACCTAATGTTGGGACAAGTAATTTGTCCAAAATATCTAGACCCTGGGAGTCCTGTAATCGATGTCCACATCAATGGAACCATAATCTCCCACACGCTGATTGTTCTAGGGGCTGCCATTAATGTGATGACCAGGGACACTATTCTCAAACTCAACCTTTAGAGTTCCCTAAGAAAGACCTCGGCAGTACTGCAGTTAGCAGACTGCTCCACCGTGACCCCCAAAGGGATTGTGGAAGATGTCATTGTCTCTGTTGATTCTTGGGAGTAACCAGTAGACTTCTTGGTCCTTCAGCCAAAGGAAAAACTTACTGGATATCCCCTCATTTTGGGAAGGCCTTGGTTATCTACTGCAAATGCTTACATCACTTGTCGAGCAAGGAGCATGACCATCAAGAATGTGCCCATGTCCAAACAGCTAGTCCTATATCCTCCTGCCCAACCTCTGCTTGAACATGACTTACTTCTCTGGTTGGAGGAGGAAGATGACGATGAAGTCTACTCTGCACTAGTGTGCACTGTGGAAGTCACCAAGGTAGGTCCTCAAACCGAGGATGACCTTATTGAGAAGTTAATTCAAAATCCACCTCCCAGCGTGCTACCATTAGAAGAGTTGGTAGAAGACACCCAAGCCAATGCTTTGGTGGATCTATGTGTGGTTGATCTGACCTCTCCTCGAATTAAGAAATTGGAATTTGGCCCTAAAATAACCTTGAAGATCAACTCATCCCTATCCCCCTCTCAAGAGAAGGAGCTGTGTAGCTTGTTGAATCGCCATATAGATGCTTTTGCATGGAGCTATAAGGAGATGAAAGGAGTCCACCCTTCAGTCTGTACCCATCACATTTACATTAAAGAGGATTGTAAACCAGTCAGGTAGCCTTAGAGGAGACTGAATGTAGCCCTTAAATACATTGTCAAAGAAGAACTACAATAGTTTTTGGATGCAGGATTCATTTACTCCATCTCTGATAACGAGTGGGTTTCTCCTCTAGTGCTTGTGCCCAAGAAAAATGGGAAGTGGAGAATCTGCGTAGATTATCGAGAACTTAACAAAGCTACCAAGAAGGACCATTTCCCTTTACCTTTCATAGATCAAGTGTTAGATGGGCTGGCAGGGAAGAAGTTCTTCTCATTTCTAGATGGGTTCAATGGGTATAATCAGATCTAAATCAGCCCGGAAGACCAAAATAAGACCACTTTCACTTGTCCATGGGGTTACCTTTTCCTACTGGGTCCTTCCCTTTGGGTTATGCAACGCTCCTGCCACTTTCTAGAGAGTCGTACTCAGCATATTTGCTGAGCTTGTTCATGATTCGGTGGAAATCTATATGGATGAATTTACTCCTTATGGGTCCAACTTCCAAGAAGCATTGACTAAACTAGGAAAAGTCTTAACCAAGTGTATTGAGATGAACCTGTCCCTCAGTCCTGAGAAATGTGAATTCTTGATGACTGAAGGGACTGTGCTAGGTCATACAATTTCTCCACAAGGATTACAGGTGGATCCCAACAAGATTGCTTCATAGGATATTATAGAAGATTCATTAAAGATTTTAGTAAGCTAACCTCTCCATTGTTTGGTCTTTTGGGGAAATATGTTGAGTTTATATGGACTGACAACTGTCAAGAGGCTCTGGATGTGTTGAAGGATAAGCTGGTAACTGCCCCAATCTTGAGAGGTCCAAATTGGGCCCTACCTTTCCCCATTCACACTGATGCCTCGAACAAAGCCATATGAGCAGCCTTAGGCCAAGTTGAAGAGAAGCTACCATATGCCATATATTTTGTTAGTACAAACCTGTTCAAGGCAGAACTAAACTATACCATAACTAAGAAAGAGCTCTTAGCTGTACTCCATTCCCTAAACAAGTTCAGACACTACATCACTGGTTATCAGAAATTCATACACACTGATCATGCTGCAATTAGATATTTAATGAATAAACCTGATGTAAATGCTCGTATCATTAGATGGTTACTTTTATTGCAGCAATTTGATTTGACCATTGTTGATAAGCTAGGTAAGGAAAATTTTGTTGCTGATTTTTTGTCTAGACTAGATTTGTCTACAGGTGAAGAAGGGATGGTGGATGATCAAATTCCAGATGAACTTTGCTATTTCAGTACTCTCTCCATGGTTTGCTAATATAGAAAATTACTTGGTTTTAGTACATTTCCTGCTACACCTATCCTCAAAAGAGAAGAGCAAGATCCTTAGGAAAAGAGCCCCATTCACTTGGATTGGGGGCAACCTGTTCAAACTTGGCCCATATCAGATTTTGAGGTGTTTTGTCAGGGAAGAGGAAGTTTTTGACGTCCTCCTAACCTGTCATGATGGACCGTGTGGAGGTCACTTTGTAGCAAAAAGAACCGCTTTCAAAATTCTACATGCAGGTTACTATTTTCCCACTCTTCATCAGGAGGTCAGGAGATACATCAGCCAATGTGACTGATGTCAAAAGATTTGGAAACCGACTCCAAAGGATGAGATGCCACTCCAACCTCAAGTGAATTTCGAGCCATTTGAGAAGTGGGGCATGGACTTTGTGGGTCCTACCAACCCTCCTTCAAACTGGAAGTCTTACATCATTGTGTGCACGAACTACCTGAAAAAGTGGGTAGAAACAAATGCAATCAAGGCAGCAATAGAAGAAAAAGTGGCTGAGTTTTTGAGGGAAAATATCTTCTACAAGTTTGGCTACCCAAGGGAGTTAGTCACAGATCAAGGAAGTCAGTTTACCCCTAACCTGATTGAATATTTTCTCACTCATCACAAGATTAAGCACAAAACTTCCACCCCTTATCATCCATAAGCAAATGGGTAGGTGGAAGTCACTAACAGAGCTTTGGAGGAGATTTTGACTAAAGTGGTGAGCAGCATTAGATAAGATTGGCTAGATGACTTGGTTGAGGCCACCTAGGCCTACAACACTACTTGGAAAACTACAACAGGTTTCACACCCTATGAGCTGGTCTACAGGAAGAAGGCTTTGATGTCCATAGAATTTGAATATAACACCTTGAGGTTGGCAGCTTAGCTGGACCTAGATCTCAGCCATGCACAACAGGAAAGATTGCTTCAGTTGAATGGACTAGATGAACAGAGAATGTAGGCGCTTCTGCACTCAGAGGTGGTCTAACTTCATAGGAAGATATGGCATGACCGATACCATAAAGAAAAACAGTTTCAGCCAGGAGATTGGGCGTTGTTATATTATTCAAGATATAAGGATTTCAAAGGGAAGCTGAGGACAAGATGGCTGGGACCATATACATTGGAGAGATGCAACGACAATGGTTCAGTCCTTATCAGGACCATTGATGAAGAAGTCATCCCCATGCTCGTCAATGGGCATCGATTGAAAATCTACAGGAAGCCACTTTCTAAGCAGGAGTTCATTGAAACTCTAGATAAATCAATATTGGTATTGGAATAGGCCCCTACCTCCACTCCACCAACACCTTGGAAAATATTAAAATAAAAAATAAAAAATAAAAGATCCTTGGGTGAAAACCTCCTGGAGGCACCTAGGGTAGACAGTGAGGGTGAAAACCTCCTGGAGGCACCCCAGCTGTCTCAAAAAAAAAAAAAACGAAGAAGAAAAAAGAAAGAGGAAAAGAGAAACCTAATTTCTATTGAATAATTGCAGGTTGCAGGAAGGAAATTGCAGGATTAGGAGGATCGCATAAGACAAGGACAGAGGTTAGCACCAGGCTGCCAGCATCCCTCACCATCCATTCCTCCATGACCACTACCCTTTCATAATATTTGGTCTCATTCGGACTAGGATTTCACCTTCTATAGGAAGTTCTATGTCTTCTACAGGAAGTTCCTGTAGAACTTGCAAACAAGCCAGAATCGATCTCTGAAGAGGACCTGAATGTTGGGAACCTATCCATGACGCCTGTAAACACCCCTGTTTCCATCCATCACCACCTATCACCTTTTCCCATCTCCATACACCTCCATTGCACTCATTTTTTTATGTTCCTGCAAAATCACACACAGGAATCTTTTTTTTCATACTGCCAACAAAAACTCCTTAATGACAAATCAAGCAGTAGTTTTACTCACCATACCTATTACCCTCCGTCTAGATTCCTCATATACTAAGACCCTCGTCCGTAGCATATCCCTGCTCATTCTAGCTTGCATTCCAGGAGGAGAAGTAGCCACAGGACATCCTACAAGAATCTTGTAGCAGCTGATCCTACTGAAAGACATACTCCAGAGATAGGGATAGAAAAGTATGGCAGAAGAGACATGCATGAAGCTCTTCTTGGACGTAAGAACATAAGAAGCAGTAGAGGCTAAGCATGCAGTATGCAGGCAGCAACAGTAAACGAAGGAATGGGGTTCCAAAACCTGAAATCTGCATAACACGGCTGCGACCCCGCAGGTAAGTGCCTAAACTCATTCTTCAATTGCATAAATCATATTTCAAAAGTTGCATGACTATGGGAATGGTTTGAATTGGGTGAAATTGGTGGACGGTCAACTGGCCACCCTCGACCAGTTGCATATCTTCGTGGGATCCGAACGAGCCCCGCTACATTCAAAATTGTCAATTAGATGTGCAGCCAGCATGTGTGGAGTGTCCATTTAGAGAGAAATCGTCGGGACTGGTAGTGGTGGTGGCGGTAATGGGAGAGCGGAGGTGATGGTAGTCAGAAACACACAAAAACATTATGGCTGTAATGTCGGATTAATGGTCCAGTCCGGCCACCTCACCCCTACACCACGAATCACACCGCAGTTAAAACACGCTCAGTTGAGACATGCACCACCTTCTGTTCATTCTGCACTCAGGACATTCTCAACTGGAGTACATATCCACCACTTCCAAAAGAAGTTAACCAGTCATCCTCCACCAGTTTTTCGGGCTATTTTAAAAAAATCTCTCGCTTATCGGGCTCTAGCGGAAGCATACTTCCATTCTACAGGAACTGGGAGATATCTACAGGAAGGGTTCTACAAGAAAGTCAAAGAACCACTTGGCAGGAGGGAACACAGAGTTTTCATTGAATTTCAAGCTCCAAATGAGGTAGGCCTGAGAGAACTTCTTTGTGTGCAATTTGTTGATGTAAGGTGGTGAATTGAACGACATCAGTTTGAAAAATAAAAGTCTAACTGTGTATTCAACAAACCGTGAAAGATTGCCTGCATGTTTCACTATATTTGTGTAAGTTCTTTCTCTGCACTCTGAAATCTCCTCATCATTTTTAAAATTCTCCCGTAAAGAAGATATATGTTGTAGTAGAGGCCACCCTGTGTGCATGAAAAACTAAATTTACATATCTATCTATGTGTTGAGAAGAGAATTTGTGCCCTTATGCTTTGTTCTGCAAAAACAATATTCTCCTTTCAATAAACTGATAGTCGAATTCTGGGTGACAAAAAAAAGGGAATTATTGCTATCTAGTATTGTGAGGAACATAAGAGAAACTCCTCCCTGGGTTCAAAAGACACCAAATTCAGCTATCCTCTATTTTCAGTGGTTGACTGTTGTTTTCCTGAGCATTTCCTTTTCTGATTAATACATAAGAAGAACACTCAACACCATGCCAGGGGGATTCATAAGGAAAGAGCCCTCAGACTCCAGCAAGCTGTATGAGCACCCTGAGGTGGTGGACCTTTTCACCAGAGCAAATTGGATATCCTTCTTTAACAAAATTCAGGGTCTTGATGAAGAGATAACCGAAGAGTTTCTGATATCCTTGAGACCACATTCAAGGACACATGCCACAGTTAGTTTTAGGGGTTTGACCCTAGAACTCACCCCTGAGCTCATCAGTAGATTTACTGGTCTACCATTGGGGCTCCCTTGGAGCAAGGAAGAGAGATCATTGGGCCAAATTGCTAAGAAAACATTCTTTCTACCCGAGGAGCATCCTGTAGAGGATAAAAATGGAGTTAGAAGGACAAGTCTTCCCCCTCTCTGGAGTGAAGTTAGTTATCAAATTATGAAGTACATTGCATGTGAAGGGAGGTTTAGCATCATCTATGGATACCATTTCAGTTTGTTAAGTGAATTAAGGCATGGGATTGACTTGCCTTCAAACAAGAAACTAAGCATCCCATATTTCCTTCTCTAGTCCCTAATTAAATGTGGTACAAAGTTAAATGAAGGGATCCCAGACCAGTTGGCCCACCATGGGCTTATAAAACTGTTTGTTGAAGATGCTTTACACACCTACACTGTCCCCATATCTTGGGAAATCTTCAGAAACATGTCCAGAAATGATAACATTAGGACTTTGGCTGAAAACATCACTCCATCCAGCAGCGAGGAGGGGGAGAAAACTGAGGAAATGGAGAAAAACAATGATGAGGGCACAGAGGGCATCCAAGCAAAAGGAAAAATAGAGAAAGCACAGGAAAAATAGAAATAAATTGGCAAGACTGTTGAGCTTCAAATAGAGGAGGAAACAACACCAGAAACACCAAGGGAAAAGAGGATGCAGAGTAGAAAATAAAAAGCTGAGAAAGCCCAGATGAAGGCTCCCACAACCAAAGTAGGCACCCAGAAAGAAAAAGGAAAAACACACCCTGAGAATTCAAAAAACACAGACATAAATAGTGGACACAGAGATTTCTATAGGAAGCAAGGGAAAAAAACAACAAGAGGAGAAATCATCTGAAAAGTTGGCAAGGGAGGCAGCAGCTGTGCTTGCTGCATTAAGCGCACCTGCAAAACAAAAAGGAAAGAGAAAGAGACAAACCTCAATGTACTTCAAAGCTAGGAGGAGCACATGGATCAAAATGGGCAAATCCCAACCACAATCAAAAGAACCAATTGTCATTGAGGACACAATCACTACACCAAAAGAAGAGTCTCCTTCAAAAATATCCATCACCTATGAAAGAGGAAGCCCAAAAGCCTTCACCTGGAGGGATAGAATTAGGATGATGGACTCAAAATAGCTCTACAGGAAACTCTGGCGAAGTTAAAAGAAACCAAGGAATTGGAGGAGAAGGCGGTTAGACAACCACAGGGGGAAGAAAAGACTAAAGAAATACTGGAGTTGAGCCCTTAGCCTGGCTTAGGATCATATTGCAACCTGTTGGAAGGTGGGAAAATTATCCCAAAAACGTTTGTCATACCCCTCTTCTTTGCATTGGAACATAGAGGGTTTGGACTCACATTTGGATCAAGATTTCCAAATCCAAGGGTGTTGCAAAAATAGGCCACCTAAAAGAATAGCTAAAGGAATCAAGGAAAGAGTTGGCCATGGTAAGACACATGGAAAGTAGTCAGAGAGCCAAATTATAGGAAGAGAATGAGCTGCTAAGGAAGCAGTTGTAGCTGTAGGAAAGTCATAAGGAAGATAGACCATCCATTGTGGTAGAGCAGTAGCAGTAAGAAAGACCTCCAGCAAATAGGAAGACAACTCAGGAACAACAGAGAGAAGAAAAGTTGCCAACTGATATTGAGATGCTAACCAAATTTCTACAGGAAAAAGAGTAACAATTAGCAGAAGAAATATAGGCTTTGAAACAACAGGTGCAAGAGAAAGAAGCACAAATGGCCTGCATGGCCAACTGGGCAGTAGAAGCCTTACAATGCAGGAAACCTACAATTTCATATGCATTATATCTTAAGGATCAATGGTTGCAATTTCAAATTAACACACTAGCCTAAAGGGGCACCATTCCATTCCAGAACTACAATTAGTTCATGTATTTGTGTGACAGTAGCTTAGCGGAAGACAAGGCCAAGATAGCAGAATTCTATTTACACAACTTGGCACTTCCGAACATGAACCTATGGGACCCCAATGCAGCATTGGGAGTTGTTCAACTAATGGCCATGGCCTCTTGGTTAAACCATGAGGAAAAGAGGGCAGAGAATGGGAAGTTATGGACAGGGAGCTAAGTGAGCCACTCATGATTGGAGTAGAACCAGAAGATCCCTCAACTTTAGTGTATGTCCATCAGCACCTAGCCAACAACCCTCAGGTTCTCCCAGATTACATTGAAAGACAATCTCAGGCCATCACACACTTTGAGGACATGGAGAGACTGTTGGGTGATAATTGCATACATGATTGCATCAGGAGATGGAACACCTTGTCCCACAGTCTGAAAATGAGGGAGTACCACTCCCCAACCAGGATGCGGGAGGCTTTAGCTAGAGTACCTCTCTACAAACAGTCAATGAAAAATCTACAGGCCAGCTGGATTGGCCTAAAATTCAGTCCTCCATTGCTTTTGGGACTGCTGGAAGGGGTCAAAGAAGAAGAAGAACATAGGCAGTGGGAGGAAGTAGAGAGAAAAGCAGGGTTCCATGACTGAGAGGAGGACATCACCTCGAAAGCTTGGGATGTTAGGGAGGCAGTCCAAGCAATCAAAGATGATGAGCTGGATTATTTGCTCAGAGGATGAGCAACACATTTAGCAGGAGGGTGATGATTAGCCCCAAAAATGGGTAACTTATTGGGCTCATTTTGCCTATTATTCTCGATCAATCCACCATTCTTCATAGTTTTACGCATGATTTTGAATATATTTATGTTAATTGAATGGATGAGAATAGTCACTTGACCACAAAGTCTAATACGTGCTTATTGCAGATTTTTGGACATCTTTTGGACCAAGGTTAAGCATTTATGAGTTAGTTGACAGCCAAATACAAAGGAACAAGACTGAGGATTCGTAGGAAGGGTGTCTCCAGCACTAAATGACCCCTTCCTCAAGTTCTCCATCATCACCTCAGAGTTCAACAACCCACCAAAGATTATTTCAAGGGGCAGTCGAACAATTTTTGTGAAGTGGCTGATTAACTGCAGCCTTGAGCAACCAAGCCCCTAAAGTTAAGGAGGGATGTTGGGAGTCCTTGTAGTGCATAAGTAAGTAGGCTTTGAGCCTTCGTAGGTTATCTCTTGAACAGTTATTTTTCACACTTTAGTGCTGCTCTACCTTTTAGCTCATTTTCGAGCACTTGCTGTAAACATTTTTGTGACATGATTATTTTTTGAGTAATGGAGATAAATTTCACTTTGCACCAGCTCTCAGCTTTTCTTAGGAGGTTGTAGCTCTTGGGGTTGGGCCCAACCCAAGTGCCAATACCTCCTTTGTGTACTTTTATGTGTTTTTGCTGCATTCCTAGAGTAATTTCTGCTATTTAGATTAAAATCTTGCTTTGTTACTTAGATCATTTTTGATGATTAGAATAGATTTCCATGCTTCAGGTTGATTTGATAGTTTGGTAAAGGAAAAGACCTGCAAAAAGGCCACCAAGCAATCCTTGATCTCATCTCTCCCTCCTTGGGACCATGAGCTGAGACCAAGGCATACTTGCTGACACAAAAACACTGTTTTTGCCTCTTCATGCAATTGCTAGTGTTAGATTTTTAGTTAGGAAAGTTGACACCAGTTGTACTTGCATGTTTATTATCTGTTCTTGCTTAGATTCCATAGTTATCTTGCATGATTTTCTGCCAATAAACTTTTGTTCATCATGTTTCTGGTTTCTAGGTCAAAGTAGGTCAAAATAACTAGATCTTTGGTTTTTATAGTCTTTCATTGATTAGTTTTGAGAAATAGTGTGCAGAGCATCTGTAATACATCCCTGGCTACCCTTCCTCCATCCTACAACCTTCTTCAACCCCTAATCCAAGATTCCTTCCCTTCATTTGCCACACTTTTCCAATTTGCCCTAATTTCTACATCCTTGTGCAGCATTGCTCCCTCCATCCTTGAACAAATCCAACCACCCTCCTCACTCCTTAGCCTCATTTACCAGGTCCTAGACCCATTTTCATCCTCATCCAACCTCCATTTCCACTTTCCCACCGTTTTTCCACCATCAACCCTCCAAAATCCTCTTTCGGATCATCCTGTAGAACCCCTACAAACTTCCTATAGAAGTTCATGTGAGCAGCTTTTCGATATCTGAACACTCTGAAACTCCCTGGAAGGGTGTTAGGGACCCCGTATGCCATCTTCTAACCTTCCAAACCTCTTGCAAGCACCCACTCCATTTCTTTTCACCAACCAACCTCTGCACAGTCAAAAATAGTTAAAGCCCATGCATAATAATTCTGCAAGATTACTCAAAAATACAAAAAGATGTTTTTTTCCATGTTTTCCTTTAGAAGTAGCTTAGTCACATGCATTTTACCTTTCCAAGAGTCAATGGCATCCATTTTTGTAGCTTCCATCTCTTTTCTTGCACCAGTAGGTTTAGTCAGTAAAACTAGGGTTTGCTAGGGTTTGCATTTCCTTTCAGCTTTCAGTTACTTTCTAGAAGTAGATTAGCCCATTTTGAGTTAGCCCTTGTCCATCACAGTTAAAATATTCTTCTAAGAGCTCATAGAAGTTGGCTTAAGCTCCTAGCAGACTTGTGCCAGCTGATCAAGTGACAGCCTGCGGCAAGAGCTAGTACTTGTGCATATAGCACCATCGCTTCCAAGTTTGTTATGAACAACCAGGTTGATAAAAGTAAATAAGGGAATTCCAGGAGTTCCAACATCATTGCTTCAATAATGGAGCCCACCAGAAGGATCACGCTACACAGAGCCAACGCACGACTACGACAACGATGACAATTTGGAATGCATATACAAGATAACCACATGGGAGCAAGACTGGGTAAATCCAACCGCGGATAGCCGAATCTCATGGGAGCACGAAAGCTCCTGCACATCAAATTCTAACAAGGAGATATAATGATGGTAGAACTGGTTATATGAGGTAACCACGCTCAATAGTAACATGATGAAGAGATCATTGTGCTACATAATGATAGAGGTAAGGGATCTGCCTACGTATGACATTTTAAGTGAGGTGGATGACTTCTAGAACAAATTTGAAAGAGAAGTACTGGAACAGTAGTGTTTCGATGCTCTAAAATGGGTACTGCGAGCTATGCCCACAAGATGGTGGGGTACGAACCAAAGAAGTTTTGATGACTGACACAAATACATAAGGATGATGCGCATGCAGTTTGGGAAGCGTCAGATGAGATTAATAGTTGATATTGTTGGAAAAACTGGCCCATACACCCACCTATCCAAGTGGATACAGGAATATTGTGTGAAACCTACAGGAATGCACACTGTCCTTGTTGTAGGAGACATGATTAGTAAGCAGATGCAGGTAAGGAAATGGCGCGAACAAACGCTCCGATTGGGACCACAAAGTATGGAAAGACCAAGTGCACAAAAGGATATCCATGTAGAAGCCTTTAACAAAGTATGCAAAGTGCTAAATGAGGTCCACAATACGAAGCAAACTGACTGGGACCCACACATACCAGTGGTTCAATGGAATTATACGACCACATGCAAGAACCTGACTATGCAGGCACCACCAAGGCTGGAGTATCAAGAAAATGTTGTAAGCCCTATAGTAAATGGAAAGCTTAGACCTTGCATGATAGCACTGATAGATACGACGGTTCGCGGAACCTTGGAAGAAGAAATCCAACTGGGAAATTCTAGGCTCCAAGAACTTGAAGAAGAAAGGGTACGATTAATGAAGAAAAGTGCTTTGGTGGACGTGGAAGTCAAGAAGCTAGAGAACGAGATAAAGGAATATTTTCTTGGAAAAAATACTAGGGTGATAAAGCATGATGTGGATGATTACAATAACAAGTTTGAGGCCTATCACCGTGAATTGATCAGTCTGATGTCTTGGCTTGGACCGCACATTACTAAGTGAATCGACCTAGGTAGCGCGTTGTAGATGATAAATTGTGTGATGCCACCCGTAATGATAAAAGGTGGGCATTTTCTAGGAAACGTGATGGATGACAGGATGAAACTTTACATAGGTGGTGCAACCACCTAACTAGCCAAGGGAAGTATAGTCTTAGCGCTCCAGGGATTTGAAAGGAAGTGCAGGACTATAAATTACTCTGTTTGAGAGCTATGTGTTGTTGGAGCTACGTGCAGAAGAAAAGAGTCACAAGGTCCGCATCCACGCATGGGGGGTTGCGCTACCGTGCGGGTTGGCCAAAAAGTGATTGTTGAAGTCACTATTCATGATGGGATGCTCAACTTGAGACCAAATGGAGCGGACGACAGGCATTGAAGACACGACTTATGGGCAAGATTTGGGAAAATCTGCCACCAAGGGAGCATTAATGAACCAGATTTGGGGGGAACGGTTGAATTCAAATTCAAAAAGCGCTATAAATTACAAGGGGCTACCCAGCAAACAACACTTGGTCATTTGTGAATTGAGAGAATTGAGCAAAGCCCTGTTTGTTTTGTGCCAAGCATTAGTTAAACCCCTGAGTTCGTGAGTGATAGATTTCTAGACATACATGATGGCAGCATCTGAGGAAGTTATGGAAATAACCGAATTAACTGCTAAAGAGGCTAAACAGGATTTGACTGTGGGGGATGCTCTAGAAGGCATTAGGATTGTGGTAGAAATCTCGAAATCACCACACATGCCAAGACCCAAGAAGGACAAACAAGCAATGGTTCCTGTACGTGTGTCGCCAAGGAACCCGTTGCACACCAAGCTGTCAATGGAGGACAAGGGGAAAGTCGTCACCATAGAGATCGATGAAGAAAAAGAAGACCTGAAGTACCTAATTATTGAAGAGGACAAGGATGAAGGCATGGAGGAGGAAATTGAGCTTGTGCACCCCCCGACAAAGCTGCCCACCTATGTACCCCCACTGAAAGGGAAGGCTAAAGTGCCCAAGAACCTTGACGAGACTAGGAGCTCACTCCAGACCCTACTCCTCCCAGACAAGATTATTTTTTAGGGCACACACCTGGGATGGGTGCCAAGCTTAAAATTTAAATATTGGGACCTCACTGACCATGAGAAGTTCCCTCACCTTTAGACCGCACAACGCATGAAGCCTAAGTAGAACATTGCGGTAGGAGTTACATAATTAGAGCCACAAAAGTGGTTGCACGGAGTGGAAAGGTAGGGCTACCTAACCTGCTCTAGGTGCTGCATTTTGACCATGCCCCAATAACCATTTTCGTCATCAGGCAGCTGCTCTGCCTGGTGCATGATGGGTGTTTGTGGCTGGAGGAGCCCATCGCCATCATGGTAGACTTGATTCACCATATTTCCTGGCTTCCATGGAAAGGAGAGGACCCCGTAGACATCTTGAAAGGGAAGAGCAGTGACTTGGCCATCATGGAGGCCATGAAGAAGAAGTACAAGCTGGTGAAAAAGAAAAGGGGCTACGCCATATCCAACATCAATGATAAAGCATTGAGAGTGGCGACCCAAATACTAGCTCGTAAGGCTATGTGCAAGTGCTACGTGGACGAGGTACCCGCACTAGTGGTAACACTTGCTAAACAGTTCCGGAACTGGCCATCCTAACAGACACTCTAGCAGAGGCGTGCATCCACAGGTTAGCGGCATGGGTGCGTGAAGCGAGGGAGGAAATGATAAAGGTTCAGCTGGAGCTGAACCTTTAGATAACCGAGCTACAGTTAAAGTCACAACCGTCCACCCCTCTAAAAGTTAGAGAACAGCGTGCTAATGCTATTACAGCGGGAGTAGACAAAGTTGGCAGTGTAGTGTGACACTACACTAGCATGTTGAAAGAATCATTTGAGGTCCTCACAAATTTGCAGGAGGATCCCAACATCCAACGCTTAGAGACAGAGGCGCAAGAACTCCAATAGCAATATGACAACATCAAAGGAACTGCATAGACGGTGTGCCTCACTCAAAGGCTCGCGTGGATGCAATAGGCCAAAGCGCTGAAAGAATAGGTGGACGTGGCACGACACAATGAAGCAGTCCTGAAGGCGTGTGTTCAGCCTTGGATTGATGAGGCCTTCACCATCACAACAAAAATTGAAGGCAAGCTCAAACACATACAAGGGATACATGCATAGATGCAAAGAAACACTTCTAATATAGTGGTCTTGGAACAGCATATGCAACAGATCCAGCAGGAATCAGCTCAGTGTGTTGCCGACCTTGCCGTAGTTTGAGCAGAGTTGGAAGGACTTTGCATAAAGATCTCCACGCTGACAAAGCGACTCAAGGGTGAGTCACGATGTTTGTGTTGGGGGTCTGTTGGGCATGGAATCCCCCCAAGGTAGGTTTTGGGGCTTAAACCCAAGTTTTGACTGAATCTTTTTTAAAAGCTCTGCGAATTGCAGGCGCGGGGCGTGAAATTATAATAGAGTCACAAGGTTGTTCACCCTAGTTTTTTTAATGTAATGTTGGTGGGATAGACCTACCCATGCTGCGCAGACCATGGGATTGTATAAAAAGAGCGAGGCTCTAAGTGTATAAGGTAACTAATAGAAAAGATAAAATGGGTAAGCAAGAGAGGTCTAAGGGATTGAGAAGTAGTGTAAAGTGTGTCTTTGGGTCGTAGAGTAGGGGAAGGCTCTACAGTTGAGTGCATAGAGGCCTAGCAGTCTGTAGCTGAGTGCGCAGGGCAGGTCAAGTCTGTAACCATTGGAAGAATCAACAAAGAGAAAGTTTACCATATTTCTGTGCACATTATTCTATTTTAATATATGATTGAGTATAATTTGCAAATATTACTGTTTATGTTGCACGAACTTATTTGAATGTTTTGTATAACTAGTTATAACATAAGACATCCAAGTATGCGAAGGAAATTAACGAGTATAGGAAGATAAGTAAGATCACAAGTAATAGCACAGAGCATGGATCTAGCAGTGCGGAAGCTCCACAATCCCTGGTTAGGGCTGTGTGAAGGCAGTATATCAAGGCGTAAGGGACAGGAAAGTGCACAGAGTGACCTACGTGCAGGGACAAACAGTGGGACCGGTTGAACCTCTAAGACATCTCAAGGGTGCCGAAACCTGGTTCTAGCACCCTCCCATACTACTTTGGGTGAGACCTGAGTCCATGCTGCACGAACTGTTGCCGAAAGGACCAGTAGTACTAGGATTTGTTTGGCTAATTGACTCTGAACCTGAGTCAGGCCCCAACAAGCCAACACCTCCAACATGTAGAATCGCTAATCACTAATCAACGAATTGCATTAACTGTTGCACTACACCTTAGAACCTTCGATCCCTGATATGAAATATGTCAGGACCTCCAATATTGTGATATACCTAGACCTCCAATCACCAATTACTGATTAGACATGTGTCAGAAGGAGACCAACTCATTTTCCTTTGTCTTCTATTTTGGAGAGGAAAAACTTCAACTGGATCTAACTTTTGATCTAGAAGTCCATTATGGGACTTCCACATACCATTAGAAAGCTTATTCTGAGATTTATCCAATTGAGGGGTCCAATTGATATTTAAGCCCATATACTACCTCAAGGAGGGCTCTAAAGTCTTTGCACAACTAGAATCACAACCACCAAGGCATGAAGCCCAATCATCAGTTTGCGCCTTGTTTACCATCAATGCCAAAACTTACATAGCCAGCCATCTACATACCATCAAATTTCCAACACAAGATACTAGATAGACCTTTCTCGCTTATTGGTTATAATGACTGTCATATCTGTTGTGGACTATTCCATTGGATGGTGGATGGATCTTTCCCTATTCTTTGGTTTTAATGACTCTCACATCCACTATGGACTATTCCATTGGATGCTAAATAGACCTTCCTAGTTTGCATGTGTCCCTTCCTAGTTGGTACTATTACGTCTCAGTTATAGGCTCACTTCTCTCCCCCCTTTTATAGTAAGAGAACCTAGAAACAATTATCTTGTGCATTCACCAGGCACATTCACCTTGTTATTCAAAGATACCATTTCATCACTCTCTCGTGATGACAGTTAGAGCCAAGGAATATCTTTGAGGATTTGGCAACTAAGCCTTTATACCAGATGTGACTCCTACACCAAATGGTGTGAGGTCTAATTGGGACTTCATACCGGGGAGATCCCCTTGGTTGATGGATGTCCAGCACCATCAATAGTAAAACACAAATTTATTAACGTGTTGGAATTTAAAAATGTTGGCTTAATGGGGCTTGACCCAGGTTCAAAGTTGAGTTAGCAAATCCTGGTACTATTGGTCCTTTCGGTAATAGTCTGTGGAGCATGGACTGAGGTCTCACTTGAAGTAGTATGGGAGGGTGCTAGAACTAGGTTTCTGCACCCTGGAGATGTCTGATGATTTCAAGTGGTTTGCGGTTCAACCCTGTGTGCAAGTCGTTGTGCGCACTCTCCCGTACCTCGCAGCCTGATATACTGGCTTCACGCAGCCTTACTCTAGGGCCAAATGATGTGCTTTTGCGTTATTACCCAAGTCCTTACTAGTATTCCAAGGTTACTTGATTATTTTAGCATAAATCCGTGCTTTAAGTTATACTTAACAACATAAACCATTCATAGAGGTGTGCGTAGTAAATAAATAGTATATTTGAAAATTATATCAAACATGCATTAACCCAAGAATAGATACACAAAATGATAACAAACTTCTCTTTATTAATTCCTTCTTTGGTTACAGACTTGACTCTGCCCTGCGTACTCAGCTATATGGGTTTGCGCACTCAGTTGTGGACTACTAGGCCTCTGCGCACTCAGCTGTAGAGCCTTCTCCTACTCTACGACCCAAAGACACACTTCACTTCGTTACTTAGACTCTTACTTCTCTCTTTCCGCTTCTTCTTCTTTTACACTTGGAGCTTCGCTCTACTTATACAATCCCATGGTCCATGTACCATAGGTAGGTCTATCCAGCTGACATTACATTACAAAACTAGGGCGGACAACCCTGTGACTCTATCATATTTTTCGCGCTCCACGCTTGCAATTCGTAGAGCCCTACAACAAGATTGGGTCAAAACTTGGGCTTTGAGCCCCAAAACATGGCTTGGAGGGGATTCCATGCCCAATAGGACCCCAACATGACTCGCCCTTGAGTCGCTCTGTTGGCATGGAAATATTTGTGTGGAGTCCCTCCAACTATTCTCAAACTGCACGAAGGTCAGTAGCACACTAAGCTGCTGCTTGCTGGATCTGTTGCATGTGCTATTCAGAGACCTCTTCATCTAGGGTGCTTCTCTGCATTAATGTGTGCATCCCCTGTATGTGCATAAGCTTGCCTTTGATGTCTACAATGATGGTGAAGGCCTCGTCAATCCAAGGCTAGAGGTGTACTTTTAGAACTGCCTCCTTATGTCATGTCACGTCCACTTTCTCCTTCCATGCTTTAGCCTGCGACATCCTCACAAGCTGCGGGTGAGGACCACTATCTGTGCAATTCCTCGGACACTATGATACTTCTATTGGAGTTCTCATGCCTCTCTCCCTAAGAATTGGATGTTGGGGTCCTCCTGCAAAGTGGTGAGGACCTCAAGTGATTCTTCCAAAATGCTAGTTCAGTCTCGCAATACACCTCTAATTTCCTCCAATATTGCTGTGATAGCGCCAACACACTGTTCTTTGACTTCCGAGGGAGTGGATAGCTACACCTTTAACTGCAGTTCGGCGATCTAAAGATTCATCTCTAGCTGAACCTTTGTTGTTTCTTCCCTTGCCTCATGGACTCCTGCTACTAACCTGTGGATTCACACCTCCACTCGTAGATCTGCTAGGATGGCTATCTCCGAGGTGCTTCAGCAAGCGTCGTCTATCACTTGCACTAGCTGTTGATTTTGCGACACCAATTCATTGTTTTGCAAGCTCAGTTGCTCCATATTTATCTTCTACTTGTCGAGGACTTGGAGCGCGTAGCTCTCCCTGATGCAAAACTCTTATGTTATCCCATCTTGCAATAGATATAGTGTCTCATGTGGCAGGGCGACTTGATTAACACTGAGACCTTTCATCGTGCTAACCGAAAACCTATCATCCTCATTTGATGTCACTAGAGCCCCGTCTGACAACACTATTGTGTTCTCCATCCGCACGCACAACATTTGCTCTATTGCTTTGGATCTGATTGCGAGGTTGGTTGAAAGGGTACCAACCTGAGGGGGGCACACCTGTAATTCTTGCAACTCCACTCTGAGGGCCCCCAACACAATCTAGTTCTCCTGGATGAAATCTTGGAGATCCTCATTTGTGACATCATGCACCATCTCGCCGATGTCATGCAGAGCACCCTCGGTTAGGGTGATCGGGTCAATGGACAATTTTGAAGCCTTGACCTTCTTCCATGATCCTACCCATTCTACTAGGTGTTGGCACTTCAGTTGTGTGGAAATGGTTCATGGGTCCATGCCTCCTTCTTCTGTTTCTGCTTCCTCTACTCCCTACCCTTGTGAAGGCGTTGTTTGGCCCTTGGCTACCTTCGTAGCTGCTTCCTGTGCCACTGCTACTACTACAACCTTTTCTTGCTCGGCTGCATTCTGTGCCGCTTCTCGCGCTGCCCGCACTTCGGCTAATGTTGTTTCCTTCTGTCATTTTTTAGAAAACTGTGCGATGCGTAGCTTGGCATCATCTTTCTTCTTCTACACTTCTGACCTCTCAAGTTTTGCAATGTCTGGGGCATGCCATTCCAAAGGCAATGCCTGCAAGACATTGAAAATGGCATCATCAATGGCTAAAAATGGTAGCTTTGTCCACTGCTTCGTTGAATCCTTTCACGCCCTTATATATATGTTGTGCATGTTTGCTTTAAATTCTACAAAACTCTGCAGACTATTGTAAACCGTGGGCGCTAACCATGACTTATGGTTGATCCACATTCAAATTTTCATCTCCATGAGCACCCAGAAGATCTTGTTGTTGCGTATCCTTGTAGCCTCCTTCATGGCCCAGAGCAAAGCATACTTCGTGGCCTCAGGTAAGTCTCTGTCAATTATGGGGAATTTACTATCCCCCAGAAATTCTCCTGCTACGAGCACTATTGACAACAATAGCCATGCATAGTGGAAGGTTTTACCTTGCTTCTAGGCTTCGTAGCAATTCTATATAAATTATGTGCAAAGGAATTCGGACCAATCAAACTGGGCCCCCTCCGCACATTGTTCAGCCAGTGTGACCACCAACGCAGGTACCTCATCGGTGCGACACTTGCGCATAACTTTTCCTGTGAGGATTTGGGTTGCTACACGTACTGCTTTGTCCTTGATGCTGGAGATGGCGTAGCCCCTCTTCTTCTTTTCTAGCTTGTACTTTTTCTTCATGGCCTCCGCGAGGACCAAATCATTTCCCTTCCCTTCTGATATGGTCGTGGGGTCCTTTCCTTTGTATGGAAGTTGGGAAACGCAATGAATCAGGTCTGCTGTGATGGGGATGGGCTCCTCAACCCATAAGTACCCACCATGAACTAGACAGAGCAACTGCCCGATGATGAAAATGGTTATTGGGGCGCCGTGGAAATGCGGCACCCATAGTAGGTTTAGCAGCCCGACCTTTTCCACACCATGTAACCACTTCTATGGCTCTAATGTTGTCACCACACCCGTGGTGTTCTGCTTCATGAGGTTTCCAGTCTCAAGGTGAGGGAACTTCTCGCAGTCACCGAGGTCCCAATCTTCAAATTTCATGGTCGACAGGTAGCCCAAGTGCGTGCCTTCAAACATAATGCCATCTGGGAGGAGCGGGATCTAGAATGAACTCTTGGTCTCATCCAGGTCCTTGGGCACTTTGGCCTTCCCTTTTCATTGGGGGACATAGGCAGGTAGTTTATTCACCGAGTGCGCAAGCTGAGTATCTACCTCCTTGGATTCATCTTCTTCTTCTACGATGAGAAGCTCCTGCAAATCTTCTTCTTCTTCATATGTTTCTATAGTGGAAGATTTCCCCTTCTCTTCCATCGATAGTTTGTTGCTCAAACTAGTGTCTTTTCGATCTGCTAGTCCCACTAACAAACAACAATAACAAACAAACAAACTATTCGGTCCTCAGCGGAGTCACCATTTTGTTTCCGAGAAAACTAATGTCTTTTCGATCTGCTAGTCCCACTAAGACGGGTAGGTATCTTAGAAACAAACAATTCAAAGCACTTCAAGATTCCCTTTATGTATGATAGATAAGAGAGAAGCAAAGAGGACCAACCTATATCTTCCACATGGCTAGTGTAGCAGCCAGTATGCATCGTACCTTGAGCATGGAGCAGTCTGTATGGTCCATTTTTGGCCAGTTCTGAGTGGTTTTTCAGGTGGAACTTCTGGGAAATTATGTAATCAGTTGACCATGATTCTTTAGGGTATGAAACAACACTTTTAGGGGTTTAAGAGCCCTTGGTTTATCGACATATGTGATTGGGCTTGCAGTGCCCAAATATGACTATAACACCTTAGTGAAAAGTAAAAGATTTAATCTACTTTTACCGCAAATATGTGGTAGATCATGGGCTTGTTGGCCGGATAAATTGATCTTGCGAACAAGGATGATCTCCCTAGTATTAGAAGATACTCTAGCAACAAACAGACAAATAAATTCTATCTTTCTCTAGACATATGCGATTCATAAACAAAAACTATAGAGGTGTTTAGACCCTACCTTAAGTCCAACGCTAGTTTGTAGCAGCCATCCTTCAACTGTCCAAAAGAGTTTCCTTTTGAGAACCTGCAATCAAAAACAAGCAAACATGAAATAATACCTGCATAGCTAATATCATAAATCATGTCCATTATAGTGATCAATGAATCCATAAAATAAACCATAAAACAATAGCTTATTGAGAAAAACAAACTTATTTGTATTAACTTTGAAGTAGAAGAACCTTACAACCTTTTCAGCCTTGATGTTGAAGAAGCTCTTCCCAGGGTCTAAAACGAGAATCTCCTTTACTTTGACAAGCCTTACACTCTTCCAAATGAGATCAAAGAGGCATGTAATCTTTCCTCATAAAATCTCAATTAAGAAGACTAAGTTCCAGTAGCATTTCACCTCAAAAATATTCAGCTTTCAACCTCTCAAGTAACCAGCCCAATGCTTCATTTTATAGTGTAGAGGAAGGAGGTTATAGGTCCACCTATGAAGGGATAGAGTCCTCCTTCAAAGGGATAAGCTCCTCACATCAAGGGGTTAGCTCCTTAAGGTATGGGATGCATGAACCTTAAGGGAGAGAACTTGCCACCTCAAGATTCCTTCCAGAAGCTTCTAGAAATGACTCAAAGTGAGTTTTTAAGAATATACTTGTGCCTTTTTAAATTTTACAGGGGTTCGAACCCATAACACAGAGACAAAGTGGTCAGGTGTGCAGGAGACATGACCATTAGGTGCGGGACCGTAGGTAATGCTAAGATAAAGTGCAGAACTAGAGTTTTATAGACATTTGAGGGTTTTCTCTTATTTTCAAGGCTTGATATGAGGAACTGAGGCTTAAGACTTGCAAAGGAGGAAAGTATGAATGGTAATGGATTCACACAGATTGCAGAATGCCAAGGTGACAATTTTTTGTGCAATAGATTGTCCCCTAATGTGCGAAGTCTGTAATAGATGAAGATAGAGTTTGTCATCTATGAAGAGTGAAGTACGTTATCATTTCAAGGATCATCCTATGGACACCCTAGTTGGAACTTGTAAAAACATTCAATGCAAAATATATATGTGAACATATCATCGCTGGGGTAGGCATTCCCATACTCAGATTAAAACTGACTAGAAAAATAACTAAACTGTCTTGATACAGGAATTATTTTGTAATACATCACGAGTATAGACATATGTAGACATAGTATGGGTGCATCCATCTATTTATGAATAGTCCACTGTATAATGAATAACAAAATTCCTCGTAGCCTAGATGGTAGAAACTAGATCCAGGGTCTTGATTTCTGCTTCCCGAACTAGTATGATTCTATCCATGTGAATGAATGTGTCGAAGTCGAACATGGTAGAAACCACTTGATTAGCAATCAATGATGTGAACTGTTAACAAGTGTGAGAGAAACCACCAGTAATTTCAATGGCTCTCAAAGTACTCAATATAATCCATGAAATGTGAATAAATGAGATGATGTCTAACATGTCAGAGAATCCTTTGATCGAAGGTCAATGATGCAACCTATCGTCGAAGGCGAGAAACCTAC
Source organism: Pinus taeda (assembly GCA_000404065.3). Taxonomy (NCBI): domain Eukaryota; kingdom Viridiplantae; phylum Streptophyta; class Pinopsida; order Pinales; family Pinaceae; genus Pinus; species Pinus taeda. The sequence continues at coordinate 7,611 of APFE031328371.1, read as the reverse complement.
CATTAGGGCATGCAGATTCCAAGGTAATGACGATTTCTAGATCATCTTTCTAGATAATGAGCTGAAGTTGATAGAAAGCGATCTACTGTAGGCAAGCCCACAACACAAAATCATAGATCAAGTTTTGAAGAAATATATTGGCAAGGACTAACTTAGGGATGGTCAAAATGGATGACAGATATTTTGCAGATGAATGGTTTATTTCAACTGACCTCTTGAACACATAACGACACTGTAGATGGTTTGTTGACAATTGACCCAAAGCTATACCCAGAAACCAGCTGAAGACTTTCAATATGGTTTTATTAACTATTAGGCAAAGGATTTTCCAACCCAGGTGAACAAAAAGTGTTGTGTTCAAGAGTGGTTAATGGCTTTTCTAAAACACAAAGTGTAACAAACAAGTTCATTTTTCTCTCTTTTCCCCCACCATTTCTGGCAAGTACCTCTTTATTTTTTACAATCTTGAGGAGGATAACATTTGCTTGTTTATAAGCTCACCCTTCAGATGAGTCCAACTTATTTTAAAATTCGAACCCTAAGAAGGAGTGGTTTGTTCCTGTTTAAAATTGAACAGGTCTTTACTGTTAAATTTTAATGAGTCTGGTATAGGAAAAACTTGGTGTCTTTCAATTTTAGGGAGTCAAAAGAAAAACTTAAGAAAACTCCATGGGGGTACTTTTTCATAAAATAGTCCCTCAGGTTTGAAAAAGGATAAAATAATATAGGATGGATGACATTTCCAATACTTTAATGAGCTGGAAAGGATAAGCGCTCGACAATCTTTTCATCTTTAGCGAGTCTGAAAAGAGTTTAAAGAGGAGTCTAGTCTCGTCATGGTGACAAGTCTAATGTCGTCAGGGTCTAACGAGTCCAACATAGGTAAAACTCAAAGTATTTTTCATGTTTAGAGAGTTTGAAAAAGAAACGGAAAAGAAAACTCTAGAGGGGTCCTTTTTTGTAAATTTGTGTCCCTCGAGCCTGAAAAAGTATAAAATAATAGTAGAATTGAGGCTTCTGTGATCCATTATAGTTGTAAGAAGAGCTTCGGCGTAAATCACATGAAAAAGACCTTTGTCGACGCGTTTCGAACCAACTAGTGTGGTTCATCGTCAGGACAAGTTGAAGACAGATCTGGCCTAGCATGTTAAATAGACAGAGCAGAGACTCCAACGGCTACAAAACGGCTATTTTTGACCCTAGGACCAAGGTAAAAATTAAATTAATAAATTTAAAATTCTCATTATTTTATTTCTAGAAATAAGTAAAATTAGGTAAAATGAAAAGTATTACAAGTAATTTATTTAATTAAATAAATTTATGTTATTAATATAGTAATACTAATGGTTACTTGAATTCCTTTCACATTCCGAAAAAATAGGATGTTAGGTTGAAATAAGAATAAATGAATAAATATATGAATTTAATGGTCATAAGTTATTAAATTAATAATTAACTATATATGAATGTTTATTAAAGGTATGATAATTTGTTAGTAAAATTATACCCCTTACCTTTGATGTAATAAGATTATTAAATTTACAATAAAAATATCCATCTTATGAGGTTAGATTGAAAAGTAAGTGTGAATGTTAATTAAATAATTCAATTAATTTACTGAGATTATGAATATATATATATAAATTTTGAGATAGAAAAATAATTGGAAAAGATAAAAAGAGCTGAAAATAAAAGATTAATGAGAAACAATCACTTAAATAAATAAGAATAACATTGACATAATTATCATAATTCTATATACCTATAATAATGACCAAAGGAATAAAATAAAAGGCAAGCAAAGGACTCTCACCAGCCCTCATCAAAGAGAAAAACATATTTCTACATAAAATCCGAATATTAATCATAAATAAATACCGAAGGAACATATTAAACAGGCCAGAATATGGAGCTGCCAGCGATAAATGAATATAAAACCGAAAAGATTGAGACGATATCAAATCGAAGAAAGACCCTGGATGAACCGAAGGGGGAAGGAAGAAACCCTAAGATGATAGGGCAGGGATCCAACTTCTACTTACCTTCCAACCATCATCTCGGTTGAGATTGATGGGTCTTTGTTCAATTTCAATAGCTTCCCTTAACTTGCGATGATGGTACCGATCCACCCTGGCAATGACTTTGGCCTCCTCAATGCAAACATGATGCTTAGTCTTGTCCACATGTTCTGCTAAGGCTGAGGACTTTGTTCTTCCATGTCTCAGGTGTGCTGCATGATCGCAAATTCTCTGCTAGATGGAGCGCCCTATTTCCCCTATATAGGGTGTCCCACAAGAGCAAGGAATCAGATAAACTCCCTTCAAGTCCTTGGGGTTAACAGGATCTTTCACCGAACGCAGGGAATTACGAATGGTTCTGAGGGGCCTGAAGGTAGAGGGAATATCAAACTTTCTAAGGACCTGAGCAATCTTGTCCGTGGTTCCTTGGATATAGGGAAGATGGACACCTGGATGGCGTTCCTTAGGCTCTTTCTTAATCAACGCATTTTTGGAGGCTCTAAGGAAAGCCTTCTGCCCAAGTTGCCTACTATATCCGTTTTCCACAAAGACATCAAGGAGGTGGGATCTCTCACCATCCAGGCTCTCCTTATCTGATATCCTGAGGGCACGCGTAGCTAGGGTGTTAAGAACACCCATCTTCTGAGCTGGGAAATGATGGGAATCAGCATGAAGATATTGCTCTGTGTGCGTTTTCTTTCTGTACACCGCGTGGGAGAGAGAGCCGTCCTTCTTCCTAGAAATAAGAATATACAGGAAAGGGAGGCTACCATTAACCTCTTTTTCCATGGTGAACTTAATAGCAGAGGACTGGCCATTAAGGTGGTCCAAGAAATGATCTAGCTCCTCATGGCCATGGGACCAGATGACATTAGTGTCATCTACATACCTTTTCCAAAGCTTAGGAGGGAGACGAGCCGAGGCAAGAGCCTTGGCTTCGAAATATTCCATAAATAGATTCGCCACGATCGGGGAAAGGGGGGAACCCATGGCAACACCGCAAGTCTACTCGAAGAACTCACCCTCAAAACTGAAGAACGTGGAAGTGAGACATACCTCTACCAGATGAGCGGTATCTGGATCAGTAAGGCGGTAGATCACCTCCATGGCTTCTTTTATAGGAATGCTCGTGTACGAGGAGACCACATCAAAGCTGACAAGAATGTCCTCAGGGTCAAGCCTAATATTCTCGAGATCCCTGATGAAGGATGCAGAATCCTTCACGAAGGAATCGATGCGGCCAACCAGGGGTTTAAGCTTAAGAGCCAGAAATTTGGCTAGAAGGTAGGTCGGACCCCCGATGGTGTTGATGTTAGGCCTCAGAGGGACCCCTTCCTTGTGGATTTTAGGCACCCCATAGATCCTAGGAGCGATGGGATTGCTCTCCACGAGCTTACGAAACAGGGCACTCACCGAGCTACTAGACTTGATGGCGTGAGCCACTGTCTTGGAGATTTTCTTGTAATACTTTTCATTTTACCTAATTTTACTTATTTCTAGAAATAAAATAATGAGAATTTTAAATTTATTAATTTAATTTTTACCTTGTTCCTAGGGTCAAAAATAGCCGTTTTGTAGCCGTTGGAGTCTCTGCTCTGTCTATTTAACATGCTAGGCTAGATCTGTCTTCAACTTGTCTTGACGATGAACCACACTAGTTGGTTCGAAACACGTCGACAAAGGTCTTTTTCATGTGATTTACACCGAAGCTCTTCTTACAACTATAAAATAATACTCGAGAGAACTGCTTGACCATTATGATCAAGGAGTAATTTTCATAATTAGTTGCTCTATTTTGAGAAAGTAAAAAGGTCATTGAAGACACGTCATTTTATAACCAGTATCAAACTTGAAATGACAAAAGTCTGGCGATATTTTCATGTTTATATGGTAATAAAGAGGTTTAAGTGGACTACCTTTTTAACTTTGTTTAATGAGTCTAAAAGGGAAAAAACTCGGCAATCTTTTCATAGTTTACGAGTCATAAAAGAGCTTGAAGAGGACTCATCCTAGAGGAACGAGTGGTATAAAGGGTAGCAACTAGTTCCAGTAATGGTTCACTTTCGATATCTTGGAAAGACTCGACTTGGAAAGGGAGTTGTTTCATTTTTAGGCGAGGTTGACACAGTAGAAGAACCATCCTCAAAAACCCTTGTTTCATTTTTTGACGAGCTCGACACAAGACAAGGAAATATTATCATGACTCCAAAAAGATTAAAATGCAGAGGATGGATGGCGCTTACCCTTACTTTAACGAGCTGGAAAGGCCAGTAGCTCGGCAATGTTTTCATATTTAGCGAGTCTAAAAAGAGCTTAAAAGAGACTTGTTTTTGAGGAATGAGTGATGTTTTCGGGTAGCAAACAGTTCTAGGTAAGTTTTGAACTTCTCAAACATGGTAGTGTGAAGAGGGTGGCTAATAAGATCACTCATCACAGCTGTTCCTCAAAAGGGTAAACAATCAAGCGGAAGCGTATGATCAGCCAAAAGAACGGAAGTGATAGTAAGAACACAACCAAGGCTTGAAAGGCTGATAGCGTGGAAATCACAGATGTCGTTTACTGAAGGTAGGTTTATTTTTTAAATGAGCTTGAACCTTGCATTAACATATGCTCAGTGGCGGGTTTATTTTTTAATGAGCTTCAACCTTGCGGAAACATTGCTCATAGCCTGGTTTATTTTTTAATGAGCTTGAACCATGCGACAACATATGCTCAGCTAGTTCGCATGCCCCCAACATGATGAAAAGGAGAGTCTCTTGTAACCAGATGGAAATCACTCTGGTGAAGAAGGACGGCTTCGTCCAGAATAGACAAAGGTGAATGGTGTGACAGACCAATCACATAACCTACAAGGAAACTTATCTTTACAACTAGGTGTATACCCCCCAAGCTTCATTACATTCACCAGACTACTCATGGTTATGAGGTGGATGGAATGAACGTTATTTTACGAGATCAAGTGAAAGACTTGACTGGAATTTTATGAGATCTAATCAAAGACTCAACTTGGAATTTTTCTCCAGTGGTCCTCGTTTTACAGTATTTGATAGAAAATAAAAATTAAAGGATGATTAAGGTCGCTTGAATAATATTCATTGTTATCTTGAATGTGGGAACGATGGTGGTAATCTTCCCATGGAATCTCTCCTATCATCATCGACTGAATGATTCCTTCGTCTGTAGAATGTATACGAGACCAAGGATCGGAAGAGGTACTATACTCTAAAGACCTATCTATCCAAACACTCGCTGAGTGTTGATTTGGGTTCACCACCCAGGCCCAAAAAATTGATCGCTACAAAGATTCTATGGGGTTTGGCGGCAACACTTGTCGATGGTCCACACTATCAAAATGGTCAGAGTTCTTCTTAATCTTTGATGATGTAGAAGATATCATATGACAGGTTTCCACTGTGGCCACTTCCGCCAGATTATTCGGTGGCGGGAGGGAAAAAGTACCCATTAAGGCAAGGTCTTTTAGGAGACCTACTCTGACATTTTGAAGCCATTGAGAACTTCCATAGATCAATGGAATGCTTCCCATAGCTTGTGAACTATTGGGGAAAAAGGTTAGTTGGTCAACGATTGTAATTTCGCCTTAGAGGGGAAATGCAATCTTTCTAAAATATGTTGACACAACAACAACCATAGCGTAAATCCAGGACCTTCCTAGTAAGATATTGTAGTCGAGGTTTCCATCAATGACCTCGACTTCAATTTCTACCATTTTTCCCCCCAGTTCAACTTGCAAGTTACTTAATCTCCCATATGGTGTGTATGTTCTTCCATCGAACACCTTGAACGTCATTGATGATCATGACAAGGGTGGTGAGCCTAAATCTTTCCAGCAACTCGTTGACATAATACAAGTAGATGCCCCCTCATCAATGATTGTTCGATGAATAATTTTGCTGATGATTTTTACCTGTATAAGGAAAGTGAGTTGGGCCGCTAATTGAGGTTCATATTCTTTATGGTTAAAGGCCACAAGATTGGAATCCACTGGGTCAATCCCACCTATTGCTGATAACAAAGCCTATTTTTGGGAGGGGCAATTCTGCAATACTTCAAGTGTCGACATAGTGGAGGGAAATTGCGCCAGATCCTCCACTATATTATAATTCTGTGCTGCTTGGGCACGAGGATTAAATGTCAATTTATGTACTACTCCCTTTGGCAGCTTTATAGTTAATTTAGGAATGATGGGTGGCACCACTTCTAATGAAGTTGTTGTCGAACTACTGGGTTGATTTGTAGCCTTGTTGTTCGACATCTATGGATTCCCATAATCTTTTTTCCTTGTCGATATCAAAGCATTATTTTGCTGTTTCGATATGGATAACATAAGCACTTGGGATTTGGAAGCATGATCGATGGCAACCAAGTTAGTTTCTAGGTTTGGAAATGGATTATTCAACACCACTGAGGTAGTTGAAGTCTTTAAAAATTTTGCAACTTCAGCTCAATGTGGACAATCTCTCGTGAAATGCTCATTGTTACATATTAAACATGGATAACAAGGTTTCTGTTTTCCAGCATGGTTTTCGGAAGATTTTTCAGGAGTTGGATTTTCCTGTTTCTTCTTATTATTTTTCCCTTTCTTCTTGCCCCCTAGTTGCTTTGGTTCTTTGCCCTTGTCAGATGACATGGCATTAACCTCCGAGGCAAGAAGTTTATCATTTTCTTTTTGACTAGAAACTGCAAGGGATTTACCAGATGGAGCCTTTGAAGTTTGCGTACTTGAGGTACCGATCACACCATCGCCGGCATGAGAGTCCTTGTTTGATTTAGGAGGGGGAGGAATGGAAAACTCTGGTCTAGGAGTGTCAGGAATTTTTTCGTAGAGCGTGCCAAACTGAGTATAGATCAAGTCTAAATATTGTACACGAACAATGACTTGCTCTTCAGTGACAACTCCTCCTTTCGCCACATCTTCAGTAATAGAAGGTAATAATGACTTAATAAACCACTTAGCTAGAAACTGATTAGGAACATATGTCTTTACCATTCGATGACGACATCGCCACTCATGAATATGATAAGATATGTGAGTGGTTGTTGTCTGTTTAAAGTTGGTAAGGAGTTCTGTTCCCATTTCATACCTTATGGGTAACTGATAGTGGGTTAAAAAGGTAGTGGCAAGGGTGATGAAGTTATCAAATGAGGCTCTAGGCAATTCAATGTACCATTTCGCTACTAGACCAGTTAGCATTCGCAGAAAAAGGCGAAGGGTGTGTCACGCAGAATGAGTCGAGGTTGCGGACAAGATTGACCTTCCTAGTATCTAAAGATATCTAGTGACAAGAAAGCCAATCAAAAACAATCTTTCTCTAAATATGCAAGTAAAACAAAGGAAAACAAGTGTTTTAGGCCTACCTTGGGTCCAATGCAAGTTTGTGGAAGCCTCGCTCCCTCACTCCGAATGAGCTTCCTTGAAGTGTAATTCTGAAAACACAAACAAGCAAAACAAATTAAATAGCACCTGAAAATCCAATATCATAAAGCATATTCATCATAATGATCAAGGAGATTATGAAACAAACCACATAAGAAAATTTGTTGAGAAAAATGAATCTGATTGTATTAATTCAAA
>APFE031328368.1:0-13901 GCA_000404065.3 Pinus taeda | reverse complement strand
TTTATTATTTAATAATAAGCTAATTCTATAAGATAATAAACATAATATGAAACCTAATTATATATTAATAAAAACCTTACTCTATATTATAAAGATTATATAAAATAATTTGAAAAAACAGCAAGCAACACGTGGCCTTCATGCTGGTGAGCCACCACATGAGGCGGACGTGTGCCGCAAGTTCGTAGTTTGTGCATCTGACCGAGCGAGCGATGGTTCAGTTCTCCCATAAATTAAATAGGTATATAGTAAATAAAATAATTCAAGATAAAAATTATAAAACAATTCAAAATATAAAATATAAAACAATTAAAAAAAAATCTTATTCTTAACCTTTTATTAATGTGTTGTTAATAAAGAAGATGTATAATTTATGAAATTTATTTTAATCTTGAATTTATGAAGTATAAAAAGATATTAAATCTTTAAGATATTTAAAATAAGTTTGTATTTAGAAAACTTTAGCTATTATAAATTTAATCAATTCAGATTAAATTGGACTTATATTGATATTTATTTAAAAAATAAATATGAAAATTTTAAATTTTAAAATAATATCACATCTTTAAATATATATGAAATTTTTTGAATAAATTCATTTTAATTTTGAATTTAAATAAATATGAAAATTTTAAATTTTAAAATAATATCACATCTTTAAATATATATGAACATTTTTTAATAAATTCATTTTAATTTTGAATTAATGAAAAATGAAGAGATTAAATTTCTGAATACACATTTTAAAAGAGATTTTTATCAAAAAAAAAAAAAATAATAAAAATAATAATAGTACTTTAATACTCATAGAACAAATTTAAATTAAAATAAAATGAATTTATATTGATATTTATTTTTCAAGTTAAGGAAAATTTTAAAATTTTAAAATAATACAACATTCTAGAACTTTTAGAAAAAATGGAATTATAAAAGACGGATGTGGAGGTTTTTAAGAAAGATGTATGGAATCAGATAAAAGAAGTTGGCACTTGAAATCGGTGGGACATTCCATAAAATCTTAGGTAGTTCTACAGAAATAGTTAGCCATGTTTTATCTAGGCAAGAAAACTCCTTTGATGTACACTCGCAGTGAGCTCAGATACAACTTTCTATTTTAATATATACATATACATTTCTCAATTTTGGCAAAAAGGTAGATATGTCATTTAGAAAGTTTATCTAATAAATTAAATGATAAAAAATTCGGTAGCAAAGTAAAAATGTGAAATTTAAAAAGGTCAAATAATAGAAAATTTTACATTCGAGAGCATATAGGTAAATCTGAATGTTAGTGGGATTGAGGTGCATGACCGACGGAGGTGCCACGAATTGAGAGGCCGTGGTAAGAGTCAGAAAGCATATGAAGCAATGCTCGGCCACGATACACTTAAAATTGCCACAGAGGAGGTGTTTTCAGATAGCCATGTACGGTTTTTCGAAGCTAAGTGGAAGGCCGTGATCTCTTTTAATTTTCTGTTTAATGTGTGAGCACAACATAGATACCATATCGTTGGCAATGCAAGCAACGTTACAGTGAGCGAGCAATGTTGTCTCATCAACCAGCCTGCTTACACCCTAAGGCCCGATTTGGGATTGGTAAAACGTTTGGTGCAGGTAATACTTTTAAAGCATTTCACCATTTTTGTTCAGCACTCATCACAAATGAATGCCATATAATCACATTATGTTGATGAACATGTCGAAGCAAAGGACGTGAGAGTGACAAGGAGAAGGTGGAGCAATCCAGCTATCCAGGTTGAATCGAGTGCCCAAGTTTGATCAACGGAATGAATGAATTCCCCCATCTCTTAACAACAGCATAAAGCAATCTAAGGCAAGCCCTTAGAGCGGATTTGAAAAGATCAAGAAATTAGCAGATTTAGCAGCTCCCTGGCTTCCAATTTGGCATGAGGTTCGATCTAGAAATCGAAGGTCGGGGTAACAACAATTGATGAACTCAAGAAGCAAGCAGTTGGTACTGAAGGTGTCTGTGGAGTAGTCTGGGGTAACAACAATGACATCGCATATAGGTGCCCGACACGGGACTGCTCGGTTTGGCAACAAGTGGCTCAGGAACTAGTATAAGGTATGCTTCGGCATAACAACACTTTGATTTCAAGCAAAAATACTAGAATATGGGTAAAGGAACCTGAGCAGTCTGTTTACTTACTTGAGGTGCACCGGAGCTGCTCCACACTCTCTGCTCTGAACTTACTCTGGAGAATTAGCTGCTCGACACTCTCTGCTACAAGCAAATCAAGGTACGATACTATGATTTCTGAAACTTCTAATTTAGATATCTCTCTAATTTCTAACATCAGAGCAAAATCACTTTACAGAGTTCCGTTTCTTGCTAATTATGAGCATCGTGATCTTACATTTTATTCCATTCTTTAAGACACCATACAAAGAATGTTATATAAACTGTATAAATTTATCTAATGTAGTTATATATATTTGGAATTTTTAAACGAGCTTCTTTCACACAGGAATCCTCAATTATAATTTTTCCCATTCTTTACCATTTTCTCTACAGAGATTGAACCTTTGTCGTACCTTGTTTTCCAAATTCGACGGGACTTTACCAAGTGCGGCTATTTCGGCATGAAGAGCTGCACATTTTTTATGCTGCTCGGCTTCATCATTTCTCTGCTTCTGCATTAAAGCATAGTGACATTACGGTAAAGCTTAAAAAGAAGCACCTAAATTACTACAAATAACCCGAAGTAAAGAGTATTTACGCAGAACCTCTAATTGTACGGACTTGGATGAGAATTTCCAAGTCTCTCCTCGTATTTTGCTCTTTTTCCTGTCAAATAACATAATCAGTGAAATTTGCGTACATTTCAGGTATGCAAAAAACAGAAAGAGCACTGGTGCCTCATTTTACTCGAAGTTGCCGAACTTCTGTGATGAGATTTTGGAGCTTGTACTTGAATTTAGAGAATTTAATCCTCTTGTCTAGGTTATCAGAGGAGAATTTACCATCGGTAAGGCCATATTATTACATAATATCTATATGAATTTTGACATAAGAAATATTGCATATGAAAAAAATGGAAGCAACAATTTAATACCAGAGAAAATTGATATTCTTCATTGAAGAGAAACTAGAAGAATCGCGGGCTCTCTCTCCTGAAAATACAGACATCGGGGATATCTTAAGGATGCGATCAGACCAGCAATGTACAATGATGAAGTAAATGCAGTCAACGATTGGCTGTCAAATTTACAGTAAGCATCAGTCTTTGCCTCTTTCATATTCCTTTCCACACTAGGGAAAAATTTATGTAAAAAGTCATCCATGGATGTAACGCCACCTGCAAATTGTGGTCAACAATGTATGAATACACATTCAGCACTCACAGTATTCATGTTGATGCACGAACACAAAACCAGATGCATTATTCATATTATGATACTGCTATATTCTGAAGGTAAAGATAAGATTCCATAGAACAGATCTTACAAGTATTCCATGCAAACTGTTGTATACAAGGAAGACTTAAAGTCAGAATGAGTATTGACAGTATATATAGCACAGGTAAAGAAAAGACGCCAACTTACAGTGTGCTGCATATATGAAAGTTATTTTATTTCATTATGTTCTTCTAAGTTCAGGGCTGTAGAAATAATGCGAGTTTAAAGAAATTATAATGCCAGTTTAATGCAGACCTGAAATTCCTATATCATAACCGAAGATGAGGCCTCCAGTGGTGGCTACAATGCATGAGAAGAAGACGAACACTGTTACCCTACCTAGGTGAACCTCCCCTCGACTATTGTCGCCTTCGATGAACATTCCACCTGCCATTATGCACTTAATTTGGAATGCGATTTGGGGTCAAGCAAGGCCTTGTTGTTACCCAGTACCTTAGTTATGATTTAAATTACTATTTCAAATCCATGGTAGCTTCCATATGCCAAAAAATTACACAGAAGAAAACCAAAGGACAATGTCCATTGATATGGAAGAACTCAACTAAATATAGCACAATGGGAATGCCGTCAGCGATATGGATAAAACCAAATCCTACCTTATCTAAAATGAATTCAAAAAATGCATGTTCAACTGAAAGTAGCTCCCCATAACCGCGGGCTCTCTCTCCGGAAAATACAGACATCGGGGATATCTTAACACAAATACAGACGTTTGTTCATCACCTAGGGGTGTCGACATGTGCATTGCATGCATCCAATGCTCGATCAATGGGCAGGGTAGCAACGCCACCTTTATTTAGTTAAGGTCACATATTTCTTGCATAAAACTTTGCATAAAAAAGCTTGTTAAAAACTCATTTACCAAACTTTGGATAAGTAAAGCGTTGCAGGTGTATTTTTCCCTCGATCCGTGCGAATTTTCCAATAAGAGGTAAAAAAGAAAACTTTGGATAAATTGTATAGCACGCTAAATTGATGTTCAAAAACTTTGGATAAAACTTGGGAAACATAAAAAATTTTGGTGATTAATTGATTGTCAGCGATCGATCGATTGCTAATAGTCCCAGGTAGGGACTAATAAGATATAAATCCAAAATGTTATATGTATAAGTGAATCATAAATAAAAATAATCTCACACAAACTTTATATATATATATATATATTCCTTGCATTTAAAAGTATTTTTATTCATTTATATTATTTTATTGAAATTTCATGTTTGTATTATGTTATGGGGCTTTAGATTTACGGTGAATGGGTGCACTGTTAAGGCACTCCTTGCAATAGGTCGCTGGTTCAAATCCCCCATGGGTACTTACCTACCAAAAAAAATGAATTTCATGTTTGTGTTTTGTGTCATTTGTTTGTCAACTAGTTTAGGTGAGGATTTGAATTGTTGACTTTTTTGGAAGGAGTAGTACACTTACTCACAATCAATTCAAGCACTTCCATTACTATGTACACATTTTGATTTATAAATCATAAAAATTAACTAAATTATAAATTTATTTCAAATTATTATTATTAAAAAATAATTTATATAAATATATATATATTATATATATATATAATTCTTACCATGTTAAATAAATTTTTTATCAAAATTATTAAATTAACCTATACTTATTTAATAATCTCAATATAATTATAATATGAAAATAAATTTTATTAAATTATTAAAAGTTATTTAAAAATTATTTAAAATAATCAAAACGGTCCCAAAAGAAAAAACAAACCAAACAAAACCAAAAAAGTAATTTTGAAAAATAAATGAGATACTTTATTGATTAGTAAAGTTATAAGAACGTGGCCTCCACTAAATTTTATCTAAAAGTGAATCATTTAAACCAATTAAATTTACATAATCAAAAATCTTTTAAGAAAACATTCTCAGTTTATTAAAAAAAAATGACGTACACACGATTTGGTGGTTCTTTGATTCTCTATACAGTCACAACAACTTACGCGATGACAATTGACATTTAAGGTAATCTTAAGAAGATATTAGAATATTAATTTATTGGTAATGTACAATTATCATCATTAGCCTTGATTTCAATCGCTCATAAAGTTGAAATCTTTCTGAGATTTTCCCTATTACCTTGAAACGGGTCATTACACTCATAATTTTCTTTTGGGAGGCCCCGAGTATTTGAAATTCCAGGCCGGCCTCTATCCAAAGATATTCCGTGTCGCTTGATATTTTAATATTATCAATCTCAACGATATTTGATGAGTATTAGCTTTGTAACTTTGGAAAACATGAAATACTATTATTCATTTGTCATTTAAAATATATGAATAATTATTTTATTTAAATTTCATGTTTGACTTTTCTATATGTTTTGGTTTACTAATCGAATGCATTCATATTACAGTAATATGTACATTATTATGTAAGTATTTTGATGGGTAATATTACAATTATAATTAATTAAATAATTGGTAAATATTATAAATACAAAAACATTTATTTTTTTATACATTTTATTATCCTGTTGCTTCCGAGTATTCAGCAGTTTGTATGGGATGATTTCTGTATTAAGCAGTTAAACATTTCAAATATTTTTGCAAAAACTAAAATTAAACTTGAGCAAAATTTTATTTTTTATTTTTTATTTTTTTACTAATTATTTAATTTGCATTTATCTATGGGCTAGTTAGATGTTATTGGAAAATACCTAAATTTACGCATCCTCGGAGTACAAGAGTGCCAATACCCTACTGTCCTGTTTGACCTAGCCCATCCTATATTAAATGAATGCAAATGGACCCAAGCAAACAAATAACCTAATATCGGGTGTTATTTGTGTTCCCTCTTACGGCAAAAACAGAATAAATTTTTAATCAACCTCCAAAGGGTTGAAAGCGTCTTTGACAGCATTATTTTACAGGGCGAACATGAGACAAATTGATCAATATTTATAACCAAGTTTGTCGTTTCTAACTATTACCATTTTTTTAAAATTAATATTTTAAATATATATATATCTATATAATATGGATTTTTTTTATTTATTTTTATTTCTTTTTAAAATCTGAATAACATTAAATAGGTTTCTAAACCTATTAATAAATATATATAACATTTAAAAATATTAAAATAAATTTATCATATATATAACCATTTAAAAAATTAAAGATAAATTTTATACAAGGGAGTTATGTAAATATATTTTTATGGATATGTTTCTAAACCTATAATAAATATATATAATCATTTTAAAAATATTAAAATAAGGGAGTTATGTAAATTATTTTTATGGACATGGTTATATTAAAGTAGAAATCTAAGCCATGTTAATATAGATGCCAATTTGATAGTTCACCTTGCTAGGTGGCTTTGTCCCGTCACTTCACTATGTGCTTATTTATCTTATCTACCACTTTTAAACATCTAATTATGTATTATTAATGTATATAACTCCTTCCATCTAATTTAGCAAGAACTAGCTACTATGCAACACCTGTTTTATATTGTTAAGATTAAAGATGATTATAAAAATTAACTAAATTATAAAAAAAAAAATCAAATTATTGTTATTATTATTAAAAAATTAATAAATCAATTAAGCATATATTTCAGTACTAATGCATATATGAATTAAGCATATATACATTTAAAAAAATTTGATATTCTCCCCATTTTATCATAAAGAAAATCTTAATTTATAAATATATTAATTATTAAAATAAAATAAAATAAAACTTAAATTAGTGGAAAATAATTAAATACTTTATTGATAATATAAGCATTAACCATTTATTCATTAAATTTTATTTAAAACTGAATCAATTAAATTATATTATTTATTGATTTCTTTCCACTACTAATTTCATTTATCAATATATAAATGATTAGATACATATAAAGATATAGTGGTTTTTAAAAATTTACAAATTAATTTGGAAAATAATCTAAATTTCTTTAAGATTAGGATTAATTTGGAAAATAATTTAAATTTCTTTAAGATTAAGATGAATTTATGTAAAAAAAAATTTAATCTAGGTTACAAAGGTCAAACATCAAAATTTTGATTGCCCTTCGAAATCTTGATAGTGCTAAATCTATTTCCACCATAAAATAAATATTCAACTATTCTTAAATTCTAATTTTTTAATTTTTTTACTCCATTCTAACCAGAAAACTACACAACCGTAGACAAAGCATAAAATATGGTTAATTTATCAAAAAAATACAGAGACACGATTTGGTGGATTATTGATTCTTTATACCGTCACTACAACTTACATTATGAGAGACGAAATTGACCAGATAATTGACGATTAAGGTAATGTTACGAAGTTAATAAAATATCCGTTTATAGCTAACGTACAATTATCATCGTTAGTGTTGATTTCAATCACTCAGAAAGTTGAAATCTTTCCTAAAATTTTCATATGAACTTGAAAAGGGCCATTACAGTCATCAATTCCTTTGTCACTCAGAAAGACGAAATCTTTCCTAAAATTTCCATATTAACTTGAAAAGGGTCATTACAGTCATCAATTCCTTTTGACAATCGCGGAGTATTTGAAATTCCAGGCCCGCCTCTATTCAGAGATATTCTCTATTCAGAAATATTCCGTCTTCATTTTACTGTCGCTTGATATCTTAATTATATCAATCTCAACGATATTTGATGACTATTGATGAGCCTGCGCTTCCGGGACATATAATTTGGTGGAACGAAGAAGACATTGTCTACAGGGAGGGCAAGAAGAGTGAGAACGAACCCATGTGTCTACACAAGTCATCTAAAAATGACGTCGACACAATTTGGTGTAGCCACTACCGCCTAGCCCCAAACTCTAAGTCGATGATTGCGCCAGGCTCCTGAGGAGCTCTCGGCTGATGACTCTGCGCTTCCTGGACATATAATTTAGCGGGCTGAATGTTGTTTGCCCCATCTTTAAAGCCAGAATGAAGACAATGTCTACAGGTAGGGCAAGAAGAGTGAGAACGGAGCCATTTGTCTACACATTGCATGTGGAACCCATGGTTGCAGCTCGGCAGCACTCTCACATCTTCTCCTCCCACGAATTCTGTCAAGCAGACAACACACTCTGCTGCAAGTTGTGGCATAATAGATTTTCCATAAACGAGACAAGGGAGCGCTTTTATGGATTTGTCGTCCATGCCTGTATTAGACCGTCTGTTGGCCCTATGATGATGCCATGACCTCCAAATGTTGTCCCATGGAAGGACTAAAGCCAGCCCCGCCAGAGATATGGCGGCGCAGAACAACGCAAGATAAACAACGATAGTGCTTTCTGTCGAACTTTCGTGTAAAGGGTCCATTGAGAACTTATCGGAGGCGGCCTCTAAACCCATTCGGCCCTCACTCATGGAAAAGAGCCCAAATCCCGGGTAGTTTGTTACTCAATGGAACATAAAAGACTTATCAGACAACAATTTCAAATGAGGACGACTCTCTTCCCGTCCAAATTGAAAACCAAAACTCAGAAATGCAATACAGTACAACAGAGTAGAACGATTTTAGGTAAAGGAATGCTGGCTTGGAAAAGTAAAGCGAGTTTGAGAATACCCAGAGGGGATTGCCCTCTTATTATATTTCCCTCCAGAAACCTCACCCCCATTTGTATGAGGTACACCGGCCGAGCTTATCCATCTCACTGTTGAAGAAAAAACAAAGAATTGTGATGTAGTTCCGGACGATCACAATCTTTTACCATTTGGCATGCTTTTCAAATACCGTCCTCGTGCAGAACTGTATGGCAGCCTTATCTTTTATCTGATGATGGGTTTATCCGCATATACAATGGAAATTTAAAAGTGCGCAATCATCAGCCCGCATGTTGCTCAAATATTTTTAAAAGTTTAACTAAATTTGACATAGTGAAATAAATTTTGGTAGGATGGGCACCTATTCATCATGTGCAGATATCTGATTTTTTTCACATCTATCCTCATATCGCGGAAGGTTTTCCTTTATTCCCATCCTAATACTTGCCTCCATGTTTGAAAGTTCGCTCCGCCCAAAAGTTAAATCAATAAATCGAATCAAAATGCACAGAAACTCCTCCAAACCCTTTATCGTGCATTTTTTTCTCATAATTATGACGAGTATGGTTCTTGACATAGGCCACACCACCGTAAAACATTAACACGGCGCTTTTTCTTATATTTCTTCTAGGTACAATGCCCATGTTGAATGCAGACGCGCGTACTCGAGTAGTTTATTAATGGAAAAAAAGTGGAAATCATCGACCAAGCGTAGGCCCGCCACCTACTTTTGTCAAGTCAAATTATCCGTCCAACCGGAAGCTGATAAGGTGTGGATCTCTCTTTACCAAAATACTCAAGCACAAAAATGGTATTCTTCCGCATTTAAAATAAAAACTGATATATATATATATATGTACGTACATTGATTCATTGAATTTGCGGAGGATTAGGGTTTTCCTACGTTGTGGTTCACCGTATTCTTTCCCATATCTAAGGTCTTTGAGGTGGATTCACTTCTTTTTCCTCTTCCTTTATTATGGTATGGTAATTGATTAAGTGATTTCACGAGGGCTTGGTAGAAGATTTGGTCAATTACTCAAAGGATTTACTTATTAATGTTAACTTGGTTAATTATTCGGGTGTAATTTTTCTTTGATGACTTTTCAATATCACCCACTATCCACAATGAATCAATTCATGAGCCGAGATTTGTTGGAGATCCATGGTCTTATTATAATCCCATAGTGAGACTATCAGGCTTTGTTCCTCTAAAAGTACAAGAGGAAAAAAACCATTGCTTCACCATATCCTCTCATAATCAGCTTGATTATGATAGTATAGCCACCACTTATCTAGCCAGTCTTGAAAAATAATGTATTAACTCCAATTCTTTGAAAGCACTACCTCCAAACTCCTTGGTAACCCCTTTCAATCTTCTGTTAAACTTCTCCCTACAAACCCCTCATTTGTCCTACGATTAGAATGTTTCATCAGACATATCCTCACCCTAGAGATGTTTAGTAGCAACAGACCAATTATGAACTCCATCTCAAAAAATGCTCCCATAGATCCACCTATTAATGAGTCTCCCAAAAAGAATTGAAAATAAGCACAACATTGAGGATCAAAGCCTAGCCCTTGGGGAAGGTATAAGTTTGAATGCCATCCAAATGATGGAGGAAACCACTGTAACAACCCATTTCACTCACAAACATATGAATATGGAAGTACTAAAGAAATGGATAAACAATAATTTATTTGGCATTCTAGGATACTCTTCTCAATCCCGATTCTAGCTATAGGATGGATAGTGTGGATCGCAACATCAATATACTATGCTTGAAATTTTTTTCTATCACATTGGCATAAGGAGTTGAAAACAATCTATTTGAAAGTTTAGAAGTTACATTTCAATTGTTAGAACTAGAATTCATTCTAGTTTGGATCTATCCTCCAAGCATTTCGCTTATTTTTTAGCATAGTGGATGTGTTTCAAGAAATTGGGAATTTTTTGGATTTCTACCATGTAGCTAAATTTTCCTACTTTAAGAGAAGTTATATGGGCTCGGTCCATATTTTAGTTGGCCTCAACACCTCAAAGTTGTTGGTAGATGCCCTCACTATCAAGAAAGGAAACTATGTGTTTAGGTAATCTATCAATTATGAAGGAATTCCAATTATGAGTGGAAGATGCCATACCTATGACCATTTGGGAATAGAATTCGTGAAGTTTGCTAAGCATGAAAAATGTTTATGAAAGTATTAATAGAGGTTGGATGTTTCAATCTTTAGCATTCGAGGTTGCCTTTCTTGTTTAAAGAATCCTAATTCTTGGCCTTCTATCAAGATGTGGTTGGATAGCCTCCCAAGCAAAGTCTAAAGCAACTCCAACATCTGACACCAACCCTCTAGATAAGAAAACTCTTTCTTTTGCTCCAATTCTCCCTTCTATATTCTTTGATCATAGTTACCCTTCTCACCACCATTTTTATTGGGACACACACTCATTTAAGAGGGTCTAGAGGATTTATGTCAGAGCAAAACCTTCCAAAGGTAGACTTAGATGATTTTTTGACCAAATTCTCAAGACTCTTTAGTCCTCAACACTCCCTGGTGATCCTTATTCCACCCTTTGTCTATGGGTTTGACCCTTCCCTCGCACTAGATGTGGACCAATCACCAAATCCATCATGTTATTTTTAAGACATCTCCACGTTGAGTTATTTAATGTCATAATAAAAATCATTCATAACTCAATCCAAGATGTAAACTCATGAGATGTAAAAGTGAATTTGTGCAAGTAACATAAAATATATCTACTTCTTAAAACAATTAAAATAATCATATTCGAATTTGATTCAAAAGAATAACTCAAGCTCATATCTAGTCTAAAGATATCAGGAAAACTATGGAAATTGAAATACAATGTGCATGGTTCTCAGATCCTTCTAACTAGTCTTTTATCTTAGATCCCTTGTTGACTCTGGAATACAATATTTTGTTGCTTTAGGGAAACATTCATGTACTTATTTGTAGGCTGGAAAAATAAGAGATTCTAGAGTCTAGTTTCTATCTTCCTGAAGCCAAATACCGAAATCAAAAGTTGAGCATTGAATCACAAGTTTAGATGCTCGAATGAAATTCAGATGAAGACTATCTGAGGAGATTTACTAGTTTTGCTCGAGTAGTAGTCCTAATAAAAACCTTTTGGATCAAACTCAAAATAGAGAACATAGACAAATATATCTTACACTCCACAAATACACCAATTCTTGTATATGTATTAAACTGGAATCAACATGTGTTACAGGGAATCTATGCAAAAATTATTTAAATCTCGACTATCATAACAAGAGTTACAATATTTGTGCATATCATTAGTCAATCCCAAATGTAACCATAAGAAAGATCCATATATATTGTATATATATATATATATATATGGAAATAAAGTCAATGTATTTTATGGGAGTTAAAAATAGACATGTATATTGATTAGTCAGACTTTGAAATTACAAGTTAATGGTATCAAAATAGTCCTTAGAATACATATTTCCTTTTACTAAACTAAGAATCAAAGATAGATATCATTTATAAACTCAATAAAAATTGTATTAAATTGTTGTAACTGCTACAACCACCCTCCAAATTTTTTCTCAAGCTTTGATTTTGGAGCCTCCCTTCTATCTACAGGAGTCTATCATTCACTATCATCAAGTACTCATGCTATGTTAACGACTTGTCATTCCATGCAGTGTTTGTGATGTCTTGTTTTGATACCGATTTGACACTTTTCTAACACAAGCCATTTCCAACCTTCACCTTGTAGCATTATCGGTCTTCCTTCTTGGAACTGTACAATCCACAATTTTTGGAAATTGCACTAAGCCTTGAGGATCTTAACTACGCAATCGTGGAAGGCAGGCCATCTGAGCTCAGAAACTGTGCAAAAGTTGTCCTTCCCCTAAGAAATTGTGCAATTCATTGAGGAGGGAATTGCACAATCCCTTGAGCATGGGAATTGCGAAATCCACTTTGCTAATGTGAAAAAGAAATTTCTCGAAAAAGAAGAGTTGGTATCCCTAAAAATAGGACTTACCCAATTAATGTCCGGTGAAGTCTACTAAGCTGTTAATTATGACTTTCATACAAGTGGCACTTTTTCCATGATTTTAGGGATGTGCATCAGAAACCTTAAGACACCTAGATCTATTTAATAGACGCCCCTAGAGCTCATTTACACACTTGATCTTGGATCTCTAGCTTTCCTAAGGAGAACAATAAACTTTCGATTAAGTTTTCGGTACTTTTTGAGGCAAGTTTTGTATGTGTCACTTTTTGTCACTTTTTATTTCACTTTTGTCATTTTGGCTTTTATGATGTTATTTTGCCTGTTTCCGTTCATATTAGATGGAATTTTAACATATATTAGCTTGTACAAGTGTTGGTTCAGTATGTTGTTCACATTTTCCAAGTGTCACATCAAGTTCTTGTGTTTTTCCCACCAACAATTGTCGTTGCTAGGTTTCTTTGTGCATGTTCGTTTTTACTTTTACATGCTTATTTCTGGAACTTAATTTCACTAATCTAGCCTTACCTTAGCCATATATAATTTCCTTCCTTCCCTAATGCTTAGATATATCATTGTTTTCGCTCTTTCTCAGGAAGATATGCATAATTTTGGCCGCTAGTTTACTTCCCCAATTACGTATTCCGCATCTTCAAGATGAAAGCCTTGAGCTTGGCCTCTGAGACTATGCAATGCGTAGTCATTGGATTTCCCAATTGCACATTATGTAGTCACAAGCCTCAACCCTCAGTCCTGGCCACTAGGACTATGCAATGCATAGTTCATTCCCTCATTCTGTCCAGCTGGGACTGTGCATTGTGCAATCTCAAGCCTCTAGCTTCCTCCTTAATTGTTGAGGTTGCGCACTGCGTAGTTCAAGAGGCTAGTCTCCCACATTCATCTTGGGAAGTGCGTAATGT
>APFE031328364.1:0-10872 GCA_000404065.3 Pinus taeda | reverse complement strand
ACTATTCTTATAGAGAATTGGTTCGAGGAGGACTGGAAAAAAAACGCGAAGGAAGCAAAGATAATGACTTCCCTGAACCTAAAACCAAGCATGCTGCATAAGCCTTCTAGGAAGCGCCAAACCAATAAAGAGGAGGAAGTTAACTAATTTAGAAGACCACAAAAGGATTTCATCAAACTAAACTTTGACGGCGCTGCTAAAGGGAATCTTAGGGAGGTGGGAACAGGAGGAGTATTCAGAGACGACAGGGTGAGGACACTCGGAATCTACACGATGGACTGTGGCAACACAAAAAATAATGAAGCAGAGCTTCACGCCTTGAAAAAAGGCCTGGAAATCACAATAAGAGAGAAATATAAAAATTACAAGTTGAAGGTGATTCAAAAATGGCAATCGAAATAGTAAAAAAGCTACAGCAAGGAACTCAGTGGGAGAAGATCAGCCATTGTTAGAGAACCACATGGCTGGTGCAGGAGATCGAAAAACTAACCAGACAGATAGACTACATCTTCCCCACACACATATGAAGGAAAGGTAATGAGGCAGCTGACAACCTGACAAATTGGGGAAGTAGCCATGTAGGAAAAATTGTACACATAAATGAGGAAGAGCTACATCAGATGGAGGAGATGGAAAACTTAGTAAAAGTCCTGGAATAAGGCAAGGAAGGGGAGGGGATCCCCCAATTGGGGTGTAACACAAGGGAGGACGAGGGACTGGGGAGATGGGACTGGGAAGGGGGAGGAAGCATCCAAGTGTGTGAAAGGACAGGCGAGGGAAATGGAGTGAGAGGACAGGGGCGAAGGCAAGTGGATGGGTAGGGCAGAGAAGGAAGAACCCTCGAAAGAAGGAGGGTGGAGATGGATAAGGAGGACAGTGAGGATGGCAGGGGGTCAGTAGGAGGGCGGGCAAAAGGACGCCAGTAAGTGGCAAGGTGAGGGACACGGTCATACGACAAGAGCAGCTGGGAGTAAGTGAGCGTTAATGCGAGGAGGTGGAAGTCAGGATAGAGGGTCACCATTCCAAGGTGATGGCGTAGGGATTAGTGTAAGGAATGATGATAGATAGGTGGCCGCAAACGGAAAAGACGGAAAAGGGAGGGGATTAAATCATAAGGGAAAACATGCCATAGACAGACGTATGCAAAGGGAGGAGATGAGAATTAGAGAGAGGAAAGGTGGCCGAAGAATGATGTTGCAGCCTGCGGACGGAAGCAGAGCTAGTCCTGCAAGTTGGTATGTTTATCCTCTGGCCCCTAGCTTCGTAAGGCATAGGAAGAATTTCTGCATTAATTTAGGAAATTTGTTTAGGAGAAGGTATGAGTCTGGTAGGGAGGGACACAGGGATTCCTAGGATCCCGGTTGGCCGAAAACTGTAGATTGGGCAATGAAAATCCCGGGGAGTAAGCTAGGAAGGGAGGGAATTGATTCCAGGAAGGGAAAGGTTTCCACCATGGCAAAATCTTGAAACGAAACAAGGAAGAGCGAGACTATAATGATCCCCGTTGGAAACTCTTAGAGAAAACCAGAAGAAAAAAAGGAAAAACCTTGGAGAGCAAGTGGAACCGAGAAAAGAAGGAAACAGGAAACATAAGACCTTTAGGGGTGGAAAAAAATAGGGTCAACATTCTGAGGGAAAACATATCCATGACCAAGACTCCCTGCAATGCGAGAAACAATAAACCAAACTACCTTGGAGGCGAACATAAACGAATGCCTCAGTTGTGCTGTTTGAGCGACGTATGGTGTCGCGAGGGAAAAACTCCAAGAGCAGTTAGAATGGAAAGGACCCATAGCTATGAGAGGATTGGGGAAATTCTAAAAGAAATCTCGAAGAGCATAAGTTCTGGCACTGAAAGGGATAAAAAAAGGGACATAGGTAAAAGGGAAATTGTTTTGTTTATTATTATCAAACTAATAATCGTAATGGTTATGTGACAGGTCTCACCTCACACCACGCCTAGCACAGTGAGGAGGACAGTGAACAAAAAGAAGTAGCGAGTAGCAGGCACGCAGGCAACATGGCAACCAGGAAGGGCAAGAGAGACAAAAAGATGGTAGAAAGAACGAGTGGCTCAAACAAAGAGCAAAGAAAGAAAGGGAGAAAGTCAGGTTGTGAACATATGAAAACCCTCATTGACGCCTACATGGCAGGGAACCCACTGGATATCAGAGCCCAAATTGCTGGATGGGAGTGAGAACTAAACAACAATATAAGGAACCAAGACATCCCCATGGAGGAGTGGGTGAGTATGGTTCCAGATCCAGGGAACTCTCGAGGACGACACTCCCTCTTCAGACAGACAATACAACAATATTGGATCATGAAGAACACAGTGTCATGGGCCATGACCCTTAATTGGGAACAAACAGCTAGCAGAGGACTAGAGGTAAAGGAAGACGCTAAGGAAAAGGATCCTGTTAGGGTAGAACTCCTCAGAGAGATTGCAACAGTCCAGATACAAACTTACAGAAACAAATTGGCTTTGGGAAGAATTGAGTAAACACTTCAAGACATGAAGAGGAGTGAGATGCTTGGCTCTAGTGCCCAAGTGCCAGCTCTAGTAATATCCTCGGATGAGGATTGAAGCAGAGGTCTAGTAAATTTTTGATAAAATTTTGATGAACAACTTTTACTTGTTTAATTTAAATAGTAGCATAGATAATAAAGACAATGTTGCTAGATGGATAGAGAAAGACCTTTTCAAATTTTAGACAGGGTTTAATGCAGAGAGGTGGCTATCTGGATTCCTTCGGGCAAGTAAGCCACTTGAGCAAATGGAAGTTTCTGATTTTCTTGATTAGTTAATAAATTAGAGGAGCACCACCAAGTTTTACAAAAAAAAAAAATATTTTATTTCTTTTCACTAACTAATTTGATTATATTTAATATTAATTTTAAATAAAAATGTATTTATTATTATTTTATTTATCTTTTATTTGAGAAACTACGAAGTTTAACTTTAACTTTTGATACCATTTTATGAATTGATTATAATATAAATTGTATTGTTATTTATTTATTATTAATTCAGTCGTTCAAATACATTCATCCCAAATGAATTTAACAAATTATATTTTATAAGTTAACTTTAACTTTTTGATACTATTTTTATGAATTTGATTATATATAATTTGTTTGTTTGTTTGTTTTTCTTTTTAAATCAGTGGTTCAAATCCATTCATCCCAAATGAAATTTAAACATATTATATAAGAAAAATGATCAACTAGAAACTATTAAAATGATTAATATCATTCGGTAACGAGGTAATTATTTACTCATATATGTAATTTAATTATTAATGTTTATATTATATTATTAAAGAAAACCACATAATTTAAAAATAAATGTTATGATTCTTAAAAATATAGACTTTATTTTACAAGGATTCTTTTAGATTTAAATTTAGTTTTGGTTGGGTCATGACGAGTAAGATAAATTTAAACAATCAATTATGTAAATTTTATTTTTTTATACTCGTGAGCAAACTACATACTTAAAACTATATATTTTTTAATTACATTAAATCTTAATCTTTATAAATCTCATATAGAAAAGGCTTCTCCAATTACCAATTATATCTACCCCTTTTTTATATGATTGATTATGTATAATTCAATCTTCTATTTTTTAATTTATAAAAAAATATAATTAATTATTATTAAATTATAATATTGTTTTTGAAAATGTTATTTGCTAATCTACACTAAATGGCTTATCTGCATTTCTGATCATGAATATCAAGCTTCCTAATGAAGTGCTTAGTGAGTGCTTTATTAAATCGCTTCCTGATAAAGTGCTCCCTTAAATATTTAAGGCCTAACATCATCGAAGATGTAGAAAATGGTGGAGTCCAAACCGAAGGGAAAGCTATCTTGCAAGCCCATCAACTCGATTTAATCCATTCCTAATCGGGCGCCTTGTATCAAAGCATCAACCAACTAGAAACCCAGAACCCATGCTCATGAAGTCGTCGAGCAGCTAAGCTTTTCAGATATATATTATAATTAATAATATAATATAATTTATTAATTTTAGAAAAAACTTAATTTATTTAGTTATTTTTTATTGCTTTTAATTAACAATTTGAGATGTATAATGTAATAAATTGGTTGTGATTAAGTTCCACGTGATCTTACTTATTATATTATTATAATGGAGTGTATATCACTCACCATATATTATATATATATAAACTTCATAATATTTCTCTCTTTACCTAAAAATTAAAGTTTCACAACTAAGTACAATAACAATTAATAAAATTTATATAAATCTTCAATATTTATTTTAAAATTATTATAAAAAATTGAATTACAAAAATTACTATAATTTATTATATTCTAATTTAATATAAAAAATATTTTATATTATCTTTAATTATCCAATCCAATTATAAAATTTCAATTAAATTAACTTACCAAAGACAATCACATATAAGAATAATACAAAGCCAAAGCAAAAAAAGTGGTGGTTAAAACAAATGAAGATCTCAATAGGCTTTTTCTTTTTTTTTTTCAACAAGAAAGTACAAAATTAATTTTTAACTTTTTGATATTAAATTATATCTGATTAGATAAAAAGTAGAAGTGATTATTTAAAATAAATTAATTAAATTTATTAATTAATTATTAAGTTAATTTTAACTTTTAGCATCAAGTGAGAGTAAATTAGATTTAGATAAAAGTAAGAAGTGATTATTAAAATAAATTCTTAGATTTATTTAACTAATTATAAAGTTAATATTAACTTTTTAGCATCAATGATGAGTAATTTTTATTGGTTTTTTTTGGTAAAATTTATTATAATTTAGTAAAATAGTAATGAGGACAATTTTTTATAACATAATTATTAATTGATCACGAGAATAATTATCTATAAATGTGATTTATTCAACTTTTTTTTTTTTTAAGAAAGTCATATCTTTGAAAAGACTTGTCAGTGACTTAAAGGTAAATTTTGCTCTTACAAAATGTGAAAGATTTTGATAATTAACTTATTTTTTCCAAACCGATCAAAGTTAATTTTAATTCTTAATAGTTTATAATTATCAATAAGATAACAACAATCAAATTATATGGTTTCTAATAACAGAGTATCATATATGAAACCATATATTTTCTTTTTTGTGATGCTAGGTAAATATTACAATCAAATTATATGGATTCTAATATCATATAATCGGAGTACAATACATGAAACTATTTATTTTCTTTTTTGTGATGTTAGGTAAACATTTATATAACTACAAGATGTTTTCCCAATGGCTCTCGGCCTGTCATTGGGAAACTAGACTAGCAACCCAATATGATTACCTTTAGCTATATAAATAGAACACATGAAATCACATAGTCAAATAAATTTAAAAGTCTATTACTATATAGAAATTTAGTATAAATTTGAATTTTCTCTATAATTTAGTTTGAATTACAACCTTATAGCTTGAATTACAACCTTACTGCTATGCTATACTATATAAAATAAAAATTTAACCATAAAAATGGTTTCAGACTTTATGCTTTTATGATTCATGATATATTGTTTAGATCTTCTGGAAAAATCACATTGAGAACAAAGGGTTGGAGTGTTTGGAACCCAAATCTAGGTTCCATATATATAATAATAATAATAATTAATTAATTAATTAATTAGATTCTAATTTTTGTTATTAACAAATTTCAAATTTGAAAAAAAGGAAAAATATATTCTCAAGAAAAAAAATAAAAATAAATAAATAAATAAAATCAAGATATAAAAATATACTTATATCAAATAAATAAAGGAATAAATAAATAAAATGATAGATTTAAAAAAAATAATAATAACAAGGGAGAGAACAAAGAGAAGGGACCACGAGTTGTTTAACTTCCGTTCATCGTCCCTATTAAAAGTTTTTCTCCTCTTTTCAATTTCAATGGCTTCTCTTAATTTTTGGTGATGGAAATGATCAACCCTCACGAGGACCTTATAATCCTCTAACCAAATATGGTGCTTTGTTAATTCAACATGTTCGGCTAGAGCAAATAAGCAAGTCCTACAATGGTTAAGGTCCCCTGCGTGCTCTTGAATCCTTTGTGAAATGGGACGACCAGTCTCATCGATGTAGGGGGTTCCACAAACATAGGTTTAAATAAACAACTTTCATGCATTTGCGATCAATAGGGTCTTTGACATATCTTAAAGAGCTACGAATGATTTTAAAAGCTCTAAAGGTGGAGCCAATCTTTTGCTTCTTAAGAATTCTAGCAATTTTGTCAGTCATCCCTTGGATAAAAAAGTTGTACATTAAAGCCCACTCTAAACTCTTTTTTAGAATTAAATCCCTAAATAACTTTTAAAAAAGCTTTAAAACCTTACAATTTACTATAACTATTCCTGTGGAAAACATTGAAAAAAAGTAATATCAACTATCCTATACCATCTTCGAAACCAAAAAAAATTCTAACTCAATTATCAAAATCCTCTCCATCAGAAAAGTGGTATCAACTACCCTATACCATCTTCAAAACCAAGGAATTCAATTAAAAAATATCAACTACCCTATACCATCTTCAAAACCAAGGAATTTCTAACTCAATCATCATAACCTCTCCACATCTCCACACCACCCTTATGAGTGCAATACCGCAATTTGTAATACAAACTCAAATATAATTCATTGTGAAAATAGCAGCTAAACCAAAACAAGTAACCAAGGTTTAACCCCGGTTCAGTATCATGATCGCAGGGAGTCTTGATTTGACACACTCTTTGAGGGAGTAAACCAAATAAAACCAAATAACTCATATACCCAAAAATAAATAAATAAATAAATATATTATATTCAATATTTTAAATGTTATAAAATAGGATTAATTGTTATTCGATAAAAAAAGATTGCATTGGAAGCTGGTATGGGCTTATCTATACCGAGTGGCAGGCATGTGCAGAAGACCAAAAGGGGTATTATTATAAGTTGATTAAGCCATGAATAGAAAAACATCAGCTCCTTCACAAAAAAGTAGATAAACCTAAAAATAGGAAGTATGATAAGGTGTTGAAGTTGAAGGCCTTGACATATACAATTACGTAATAACATTCAAAATCATTGGAACCAAAACACAGATGTGGCCCTCCCATTGCAGGGCCCATCTGAATCATCGGTTCAACTTTCCATTTACATATTTCATCATCACCCCCATGTTGGTCTATAATGGAGGGTATCACACGGAAACACGCCTACATTACCAACACGTCTCTTCTAGATTCAATACGAGGAAGTTCAAACGCAGACACACACCGGCCCCACGCATGAATAATTCAATGTTTCAAGGCGCCCTCATCATTGTACCATCGTCGTCGCAACAACTATTGAATTGAATGAATTAGCAGAGGATTTGAATAGCCGTTGGCTACTTGGTAGAGGTAGTTTTATTTAGTTTTTCAGGATTGCGCAAAGAGTTATCAAATTTGAGTTGTGAATTTTCTACAATTAAAGTGTCGTCATCAAATTTGAGTTGTGAATTTTCTACAATTAAAATATTTTAGTATTTTTCGACAATATTACTGATTAAAAATATATTTTAAATAAAAAATCAAAATTTAACAAAAACTTATTTCGCTAAATTTTTTAGCGAAATATATAGACAACTCTCACACATAGAAAACTCCAGCCCGCCCATTTGAATATAGGGCAAATTCTAACGTGCATTCTGTCCCATCGTAACGATAATTATCTGCGAAAATTGAGCCGTTCATCATTTCGGTTTCCGCAGACGTCAGCCGCCCGCCGGGTCCCGTGAGAGACCGTTAAGAGGCAGGCAAGGACGGGCCCTCGTCGTTTGCTTCCGGGCAGCCGGGCGCGCCCCGGTCTGCTTTCTTCACAGGGCCCCGGCACGGATGAACGGACGGGCAGGGGTCTGTGTACTGAACAGAAGGTGGCAGTACAGACAAATGTCCGTGACTCCAAACGGCTACTCTGACGGGACTGCTCACTGACGCGACGTGACGGAACAGAAAACGACGGGACGGGACGGGACGGAACGGCGTGCCATCTCCCGGTCCCGGGGCCTACACCGCACTGCCGCGCCGCTCCTCCCTCCATGTCCCCTCATCCCGATGCCATGCATCCATTCATGCAATACCCATTACCATCCATCGGCTTGGATCCATGCATGGTGATGGCATGGGTTTGGGTGAGTCATGAATGTGAAATAATTAAATTAAATGTTATGACCGATGCTATTACTCCGTATTTAAATCATAACGACAAGGGATAGCCTAGTTTGCGCTGGTTGCGCAGCCACTGTCGCAACTGCCGCAACAGATTAATTAATGCGAGGCGTTGCATGCACAGTCATTATTAGTATTATTATTATTTTTATAATTGCAGATTTTGGACTTCTTTGCCTTTTTCATTGTTTAGAGTTAGGTACGGAGCAGTTTATTTGGGTAGCAGATGTCCTTACTTGCAGTAGGTAGTTGGAGGGAATTTGGCCATGAAAATGACAAATGCTCTTTTTGTAAATTTTCATCTATTTATATATTTAAATAATTATATTTTTTTCAGAAATAGAGTTTAAATTCACGTATAGTGTAAAAATTTGTGTGGAAAATAATGGAAATTATGACAAGATTTTGTTAAAATTTAGTTAATTTTTTTAAATCTAGGTTGTTGCTCTTAAACTTCAAGATTTTAGTTATCTCAAGTGTTTTGATGGTGCTAAATCTATTTCCATCATAAAAACAATATTCAAACACTTCTATATCAGTTTTTTTGGAAAAAATAACCATTGATTTTTGACTATCATAACACCTTAAATTTAAGGAATAATGATGTTTATAGGGTTTTTATATATGACTTTAGTTTTTAGGTTATATTTTTAATGAGTATTGGTCAAAATTGGATTTGAAATAGTAAAAGTTGAGTTGTTAAATCTATGCATTTTAAATGTTTCTAGAGATTTTCATGACTTTGGTTTAGGTATGCCATTCTAATTTATGGACGCAAAAATACATTTTAAGTAACTAAGAATTGTATTCTCTGAATCTAATGAAAAAGACATAGACATAGACTTCACAATTAAAACAACAAAAACTTAGAATATTTAGACTTTGCCTTTGTATTTGATTAAATATGTTATAATACATGTTACAGAATGAGTATTCAAAATAATATTGACAACTTAATTTGACATTAGATAATTTGGATTTTAATGAATTAGTGTTAGAGTTGTCACTTTTAATGATGGTGATCTTATGGAAGGGTTATCTAATGATAGTGATCTTCTTGAAGAATCATACTCCACGCTAGAATATTGGATTGGAACTAAAGAGGAGGAGGATATAGGAGAGAGATGTGACACTAGTGGCGATGATGAATCATGAATATAATATAGGTTCTATTAATAATAAAAATATTATGTGGATGACCAAGATTCATTGAACCTTAAATAATTTTTTGTGTTTGTAAAAAAGAAGGAATGAATCCAAACTCAAAACCTTATCTTGACAATTTTTTTCTTCTTCATGATTTTAAATATGTTTAATATTGGCCAAGTGTGTAAGTACTTACTATTGGAAATGGGTTTCCTAATTATAAGTTTTGTTAATAATAAATATTATGTAAATGACCCATATGATGAACCCCAAATATTCTTTGTCATTCTAAAAAACAAAGGATGAGATCAAACTCAAAACTTGAACTTTACACTTTTTTGCTTGGTTGTTCTCATTTTTTTCTTTAATGATTTTAAATATTTTAATTTGTGGCCAAGTATTTGGGTAGGTTTTTTTCATTTTTTCCTTTATAGTTTTATATAATTATATTTATGATTTTCTGTCTCAATTGGGTCTATCTTAGGAAGTTGAGAGAAATGGTGTTATCTGTGTTGTCTAAATTTAATTCTTGTTATGACATGTTGAGCTCATAATAAATATTTTTTGTAATGATTTTGAGTTGCTCATATAGTATATAAAATATAGTGTATAAAAATATTTCTGAAGGAAAAAAAGAAAAAAGAAAAAACGTTTAGATAGTTTGCATTTCCATTTTATTTCTAATTTGACTTTTTCTCCTTTCTCTACTCATGCCTTTGTTTGCTGACTCTTGGATGAGGATTAAACGTCTCAGCTTTTGCCATGAGGTTTCATCTTTTTGATAATTTGTGATAATGTATTTTAGCAACCAACATGGATATCAATGCATTTATATTTTTTCCTTATCGCAACATTGCTATTTTAGACCTTGAATTTATGGGTTTATGCGATGAGTTTCAATGTAAAGGTTTATGGTGATGAGTTACAATGTAAATTTAGATTGATTCAATTCTTCTTTTAAATTACTCAAATTCATTTAATAATAATATTTATTTTTTCATTTTATATATTAAAATAATATATTTTTTCCTTTTCAGATTATACCTAAAAATTAAAGACTAAATAAATATAAAATTAATTTTTAACAATAATATTGCATAATAAATATTTAAATTAAAGATTATATATTTTGTGAAAGGCTACATAGAATGTATTATATTGTATTATATAGTGTTGGTCAACGTATATTAAGCTAGTTTATAAGTGTTTTTGCTAACTACTTATAAGAGGAGACTCAAATAGAGAAAAAGTTTGGCCAACATTGTGTCTTCACAAAGAAAGACATAATTGCAAAGAACCACAATTTAGAAGGACTAGGGTGGGCATTGTTTTTCATATTTTTAAAACACCAATTCACAATAATTCCCTCTTTTCTTCCTATTTTTTTTAGGCTCTAAACTTTATGGAGAAAATGGAAATTGTTGCAAATCAGTATTACGAAAAGATGAAAAACAATGTGAAGTCTGGGAAGGGCCACCCTAGTCCTTTGAATTTATAATTTTACTTCTATTTCA